>JAWWEN010026723.1:0-16796 GCA_035582955.1 Sycophila texana | reverse complement strand
TGGGCTCATTTTGTCAGGAATATAACATATTTCTAGAATATTTAATAGAAAATATAAATTTTATTATAATTTTTAATATTCAAATTTTTTTTCAAAAAAAAATTTTTAGGTATAAACCCCCCTTAAGGATCCAGCTTATTTATTTAAATATTGTAAGGAATCAGTTTATTTTCATAATTTTTAAGGAATCAACTTAAGGTTTCTCTTATATTTGTCAATCGTTTGAACATACCATACAAATTCGGCAACTCGGTCGGAATATCCACAATCGGCGTATTTGTAAGTCGGAGTTCGGCGCGCATCATAACGGCACCCGCCCACGCTGATTTATGCCGGGACTTTCTTTTCAATCCAGATCCGCGCGCCCATAACTCGTTAGGTAATTTTTTGTACCATTCGGCTGCCTCCTCCCTCGGCTCGCTTCGTATGAGGATGGAATTATTGAGTGAACCGCCTTTCGGCGACTCTTTTTCTCTCTCTCTCTCTCTCCTCACTCTACGACGATAGTGGGACGAGGCGCGCCTCGGGAATATTAATACGGCCCGTCGAGGCGCGTGACTTCGATGCGCGGCGCTTCGCTTTCGTCGGGGCGCGGGTGATGTCGATTTTTACGCCGACCACACAATGCAAGTGAAATCCATTGCGAAGAGCGATGAGCCGCTCGCCGCACGCCAGAATGAAATATCGCGATTCGGCGCGTTTAATTAGCCATAAATATATCTAAGCGTCTGTTTAACGCGCGCTCAGATAGGCTGATCGATAAAAGGACCCCTTCGATTTGACCCGTTAATTATAAACACGCAACTTCGTCCTCGCGATTTATCGGCGCCGGTTTAATTGGTTTTTTTTTCTCGCGCCGCGATAACGCGCTTTTCTCCTCCTGTTAAGAATTGAGTTATTGAAAAGGGGGGTCCGCGCGAAGGAATTTCGTGCACGCCCCGCGAGTTACGCTGCCAGTTTAACAAATGCTCGTGAATTTCATTTTTTTTTCTTTTTCTTTGATTCTACTCTCTTTCTCTCTCTTTTTCTGTCTCTTCTATTTTTCTTTCGCTCGAGACCCCCCTATTCTCTCTTCTCTCGACAGAGAGTTGACGGCGAAGTGCAGAATACTCGTTTGGCTAATTAAGCTTTATACATTTTTCAGGTTTCCGTTTATTTGTTACAAATAATTGATTTCAAATGTTATTTTTTTTTATCAATTTTTGTTTGTCAAATTTAGAAATTTTCAATTTATCACAATTTTTTAGAGTTAATTTTTTAGAGTTGTCTATGAGAAAGCATTGCGCCAGTGCAGTTGGCAGCGTTTTTTTGCTCATTTCTCAAAAATATATTATTTCAATATTATATTCAAAATTAATAATTATTAATAATATTTTAATTAATTTAATATATTATATAATATATAATATATTTTAATAATTGCAATGCAATCATTCCTATGAGAAAGCACTGCACCAGTATACATTGGGCAGTATTTTTATTTTTCTACCGATGACTATCAACCATAGTTAAATAACTCTTTCATTCCATATTGAATATAACATCCTTGTACCTATGAAATTTCAGTAATCTAGTTTTTCCTTCGCCGATAAAGTCAATGTTGTACCTTTAACATTTCAATACTCACCTCGAGTGTTTTATTTGACAACAGAACAAAATGCAGTTTTACTCTCTTGCCCTCAATAAGCTTCAATCTCTTATGCTCATTACGCCTCTCTTTCAGAGCACATAATTAACGTAATTATAATTACACACAATCTTATTGTCAAACTTTCGTTTACTTAACCGCCATCGCATTAAATCCGTTTTTTTTCCTCGCGAAATATAATAGCAACGCGCGAGGAAAAATCCAAACAACCGTCATCTCAAAAGCAAACAAGTAGGGGACAGTTAAGGTGCCGCCGGTGAAAAATTGCCGCGCGAGAACAAAAGCGTCATTGTGTCCGGAAAAGGAAAAAAGAAAAAATATATATATAAGACACACAGAAGTGCCGGCAGATCATAAGCCGTGCGCTCCTTATACCCCCTGCGCTTTACTTTACTTACGATCCTCGTCCTCGATTTTCTCTTTCGTCCGCGGCTGCAGGAGAAACTGCACCTCCGCGTAACGCCGCATGTTTACGCTTCGTGACGGGAGAGCAAATCGCGATCCGAAGGGGGGAGGCCACGCCGGCTCCCGGGACCCGTTTAATTGTCCCCGGCGATGCACTATCGGGCCCCGTAATTGGCAGGAGTCCCTTCGACTCGACAGCGCCCGAAAATTTCACGAGACAGAGGGGGGGGGGGGGGGAAGTGATTGATCGATGATCGCGGTGCAAAAAGACGCGCCGACAGAGTCGCTCTACAGGTGCGCCCGGTGTATACTATACGCACACTAGTGACGCACGATAATAGTGACGAGATGCTGCGTTTGCTTGTTGGCTACAACGAGCCGAGGCCGCGTCCGGATTGTAATGATGGCAATATTGTTGCACTTCGTTGCGGTACTTTTTAAGAATTTTTTTTTTTATTTAACGTTCTGCGAGTATAGTTCTAGTATATCTATGTATGTGTATGTATGTGTAAAAACATTATAATATGAGGTATTTTCTCCGTGGCGCCGTGTTGCTTGTTATGGTAATGACGGGATTCATCTGCACATGCGGAGAAAAAATGAGATGACCAACGGCGGATGGAAATTTCGAATTAAGCGCTGCGCTTTACGCGCGCTGATAGTAGAAAATATTTAATTCAGATAATTCTGTATTTTATAAAATAATAGCGACACTTATTTGCTCTTAATAATACTGTAATTTTTTAAGGGTTAACCATACCATAAAAATTACGCAATCGAAAGAATAAGAAAGATAAGAGAAGCAAAAAATCGATGTTGTTGAATGTACTAATGCGTACGAAATTATGATTTTTTAGTATGTATATAAAGAATCATTTTATAAGTAGATGATATTTTAATTCTAGTTCTAGATATGAATAATTCTCGATAGAAATAGCGTAGCAAAATAAGTATCTTGACTAAGTATTATACATACAGTTATTTGTATAATACAACAATACATACATTTTTATCAGCAAAGCTACCGTATTTTTTTTCAATAACTGTTTTCTTCTCTGACAACTTTATTTTACTTTTAATCAGTGATGATAACTTTGAATTTGTTGCGTGTACTCTGTCCACCACGGGTACCATAAAACTTGTACGGTTCCAGTCAAAGTTGCACGAGTGGCTGATCGGACTGGTACTGGCTATAAAGAAATTTCGTTTGTAAACTTTTGATTGCTTTCACTGTGAAAGCCGTTGAACTGGTCGCTGCGCCGATTATTAATGTTAATTATAGATACTTATAAGCTATGTATATACGAATTTGTTTTTCACATAGATTGTAAAATTAATGTGAGCAACCGTAATTCGAGATTAGCATAGGGTAAAAAAAAATTGAATGGCACGTATAAAAATTTGAACTTGAACTGCGAGTTGATGTATGGCTTCAGGTGTCTGGCCTTTTTTGCAGAGAAGTGTAAACCCAAAGGTTGTGATTACATCCGGTATATGTGCGCGTGAGGCGAGAAGCATTAAAGTCACATGGTATATAAATACTACCTCTCGGCATTACCGCGAAAATAGGCGACAGTGCTTATTTTTAGCAGTAAATCATTACTGGTGATAATAAGATTTGATCGCACGGTACAAATCGGTATGCGCTTTCACTTTAGCGCCGCTTATTATTTTTTATCCTTAATTAAACTCGCGGAAGTAGCGGATTCTAGAATTCGTTATTGTCAAGTGCACGAAACGTAATTTGGTAGGAGGAAAATAGTATTAAAGTGATTCATACCCTTTTTAAAGATGCTTGAATTATACTATCTGTGGATTTAAAAAAAGAACTTGATATATGCTGTTCTCAAGTATACTATTTAACATTTTTTTTTCACTCAAATCACCTCAATATTTTCCACTTCCTTATACTGGAAGAAAAAAGCTGGCATAATTAAAAAAAAAAAAAAAACTGGCCGAACCCCTTTCCCAAAAACTTTTCGAATATTCAGAATGTTATTTATCTTGATCTGTATGTATTTACCTGCTCTACGTCAATATCAGCGTGAACTTGGACCGAAGTCACGAACGAGCCCATTAGATAATTTTTTTTAAAACCTGATGTCCTTGGTCAGTCTCTTAGTCCCGGACCACGGACACTGCAACATTTTAACCAAATTTTTTTTTATTTTGCCGCTAAATGATTCTCTGCATGGACGGTTTCAAGGATACGAGATGTGCCTGTACCCTTTTTTTTTGGCTCGGACGGGTATAAAAATTTTTTTTTTCGTTTGACTTTTTACGAAGTTGTCCTCCGGCATGAACTTTAGGATTAACACGTATATTATTTTATCAGAGTAAAAAACTGTAGTACTGTAGAATAGTACATTACGCCACACGGGATATAATAATGGTCCCGAATCGTATGTAAATTGTCACCCGAGCCGAAGGCGAGGGTGACAAACATGCGATTCGAGGCATTCTTTTTTACCTCCCATGTAGCGTATAGTGCTTTTCGCACACAGCGAGTCGAAATTACCGAATTTTGAAAGCGCCACCGGGCGGAAAATTGGTACTTTCGGCGAGCGTGTGGCGAAAAATAAATAAATCACAAAAGCTGCCACATATAAATTCCTCACATTGTTTCTGCGCGTAATCGATTCAAATTTCAATGACGACTAATTGGCGTAAAATAAGAACGTAAACAAAGTAATTAAACGCATTTTTTTCGTAACCTTAATTAATATAATTTTTTTTTATTATCACATGCTTCATTAAAAAAAAAAGTTGTTCTTTCCTTCATTAATATGTATACGGATGCAACGAAGCCTTACAAATTTCAATTAATATGATGATTAGAATTCAATACGAATCGAAGATACACCTCCTTATTAGTGATTTGTTCGATCTCTATCGAACGTTTCAATGTATAATTAAAAAGCAATTCTTAACGGGCACTCGCCATTGGAGGCCTGAATTTCGGATTAGGCCGGTAGATTAGTTAAATCGAGTCCGCGTCAATAATATATTGAATTATATACTCGTTCGGTGGCTGCTCCGGTTCTATGCTTTTTTTTTCTTCTCACCTCTCAGTTGCGCAATATTATGCAAAATCGATATGAAGAAACTCCCGAATCCGAATCTGAACCTGAATATCAACAAAAAATCAATTTTATTTTTAAACATTACAATCCGGCCTTTTTCGTGCTCTCATTTTTCATGCCGATCGCCAATTCAAATTTTGACGCAAGATTAAGTTTTGAGTATATCAATCATTAATCATAAAAATATTGGCAAACGAGGCTTGCTCCAGTTACCAGTGGAATTCCTTGGGATGCTTATATCTTCACAGTAGTAACTTCCTTTACGCAATGCAGCAGCATTAGCATCCGTGTGTTAGACATCATTCGAGGCTGGAAGATATTTTCTAAGCGCAAAACTAAACCGACCTCTTTTTCTTACCAGTGTAAGGTAGTAATCTCAAAAACTCGATTTCTATGAATATTTCTGGATTCAAATTATTGTGAAGTAGTAAACGGTGCTCAGTGTAAGGTAGTAATCTCAAAAACTCGATTTCTATGAATATTTCTGGATTCAAATTATTGTGAAGTAGTACACGGTGCTATTTTTTGATACATGTTCAAAGTTAAAGCTTTAAATATAAAAGTGTAGAGAAGACTGCGCAATACTTTTTTTGCAAATATCTTTTAAATATAGTAACGTAAATTGCAGATTAATATAAAAAATTGTTTACAACAAACTTGAAGGGCACTTCCAGTTCTTATTATTAATAAAGTTTATATTAATATATTTATATTGTGTCACCGGAATATTTAAAAATTATAACGCAATTAATTTTGTTCACATTACTTAGGATTTCATGTATATATACTTCTTATTAATATTTTAGGGTTTTACGTGAAATATTTAACTAATACCTTTAAAATATTGTGCTCCTTTACAATTGAATTTTAAATTATACTATTGTTTATTAATTTTTTATCTTATCAAACTCACATTTTTATACTAAATTTATTGTTATAATTTGTAACTTAAAGCTACGAAGGGATTCAAATTCAGTGAAAATAAATAAATCATTTAATTAATGAAGTTGAGTACCACTGTATCGATAAGAACTACCTTAACAAATTGCACTTGAACTGCATAGATTAAGAAAAGTCAACCGAAAGCGACATCGATTAACACGAGGTTACAGTGTTACACAAGCTGCACATGCGAAAGTTGCGATGCTCGCGATATCAGCTGTGTCTATGAACGACGGGTCAAGGCGCTCGCAGTTTCCGGTGCTAGTGCAACAGCCGATAAGGCACTTTTATACGCGTGAAAGCTTTTTGAAAGCCCATTTTTCATACTCACACTTTTCCCGCGTGACGGCGAAGGACTTGGCACGACCACCATTCAGCCTCTTTTTATTTACATACCTTTTTTTTCCTTCCTCTAGCTATTTATTATACCTATCAGATTCGCTGGTGAAAATTCAACTACTTTTCAGTGAGGTTCAAGGCAAAACAGTGAATTTTTCCTGATCTTCACTGGTAAATTAGTGAATTTCGCGGAATAGTACTTATATAGGTATAAATACAATCAGATCAGGTATAGTATCATCAGATCTGACGACAATACGTTTTAATGATACCAACCTGGCCTTGAAGAAGAAGAAGAAGAAAAATCGGGTTCTGAGTTAATTTCTTAGCAATTAACATAATGGTTATACATGTTTAGTCATTTATAATTAATCAGTATATTAATTAGCTAGTCAGAAAAGATGGTTAATTTTTTAACAGGACAGTTCTAACTGTCTTTGTTTCTCTAATCCTGGTATAAAGCTAACGGATTTTTCAAAGAAACCCGGAAACTTCGTAAAAGCTGGAGCGACGGGCGACGCGCTTAGGAAAGATTTTAATCTACGATTAATCCGGCCGCGTTCGTTTTCTATCGAACCAGCATTGATTGCCTCCGTCTCTCAACTACTTTTTTTTCCAAAGGAAGAAAATAAAGGTATATAGCGAAATTTTTCTCGTGCTTGTTATTTGATTTGTGGCACATTGCACGAAACACAATCAGATGAAAGTTCTCGCTTTACTTTGGTGGATTATCTGTAATACAATAGGACAATTATTAAAGCGTCGTATTACGTGACCTTCGCAATACCCCGTTTGCTTCACGAAAGAAGTTATTGCTTTTTATTTGTTATAAATAAACCGAGCGCCGTTTACTTCCACCGTCAGGCTTTATTCATTACTCACGATTCGACAATTAACCACGAAAAGAAAATGCAACTAACGGATTTTCAATTTGCCAATTCACGATTTACAGGTCGCCGTTAGCCTTCTGTGTTAGCGGAGAAATTAAGGAGCAAATACGAAAGTCTACCCTCGAATAATGTGTGTATATAGTAGATATCTAGTATTGATATATATGCAAATTCGGCCTTTACGAAATATGTCGACTAACTGGTTCACGGAAAAATAAGTGCTAACAGTGAGTATTTTCAAATTACTTTAAAAAGTACAAGTGAATTGATAAATTGTAATTTATAGTAATCGGTAGCGGTGAATTGAATTATTGACTGGTAAAAGTGATTAATTTATTGGTTAAAACAAATACAATAAATTGTGAGTAAGGATAGATTGGTAATTCTAGCGATATGAAATATTTATCCTATAACCATCTTTATTGACTAACGATAGATTGGTAATAATTTTAACGATAAAAAATTTGTATCGTAACCATATCTTTATTGGTTTTGCTAACTAACGGTAGCACAATGATTAAACTACTTCCTTCTTTCTTGTGCTGAGAATTAATGATATATGAGCGAATTCACGAACTTCATATAACAACTGTGGTACGGAAACAGACAAATATTTTTTGAGAGCAAGCACCTCAATTTTTTTCTATTCCTTATGGGGTATTCCGTAATATTAACAAGAACTCGGTAACAAATCTGTAAGTAGTGCGATTTTTTGCTTTTTTATAAATCGTATGGTCGTAATCGGAATTTCTATTACTCCGGCGCTTTCCGGTCTTACTTGAATCCAAGTTCCTGCAGTCAAATTATTACTATAATTTTGCAATAAAATGTTGCAAATGTATTCATGACTTAGAGGCATACAAAAATGCTAATATCATTTCAAATTAAGAGTCACGGTACTAAAATCTCGTTTTGACGAATAAAAATGTTATGGTGTAGTAATAATAAAGAGTGCAAAATAATAATGCACTTGCTATATTCATTCAATTCTAAACATTATTTTAATAAAAATTTATAATTAAACGGTTTTTTGACAGTACGTTTTTACTATTGTAACTATTGCATAAAACGAGATTTCTTGATCAGCAATTTTTTTTTCAAAATTTCATTCCATTATCAAAAAAAAAAAACTGTCTTTTTGTTTGCCCCTAAATCGAGTGGGTCGCCGCGTAACTAAAAAAAAAATAATAACTTTTCTCAGTGTAAAAAAAAAATATTACTTATCTCAGTGTTAAAAAAAATCTACATTTTCTCTGAAACACATAAGCGAATTCGCGGTTTTCGAAACCCAGTGTGAACCTTTCAATCGAGTCCGCCAAAAAGTCAATTCAACCAGGCCCGATTCTTCTCAAGCGTAAGTGGAGTAAGTTCAATATTGACGCACCGCACGCTTTCGCCGGATGTTTACACGCCAGCGAACTAAATGGCCGATGTACGCGCGCACCGCGAGTTTTAAGTGGCGGTGCCGCGCCGCGAGCGATGACACCGGCCCAGTGCGCGAGTAAAGATACGCGTGCAACGCGAAGCGGCTCCACCCGCATGGGCGTCGGTCGTCGCGCTTTTTTGTAAGCGACGCACGCGCGGCGGCCGCGCAACCGCGGACGGACGCGAGAAAGCGGCCGACGCATTATGGGACACGCCGAGGGACGTTCGTCTTTTTGTTATCGGCCGCAAAAGGAATGGGAGAGGAGGATCGGGTACTCACTACGGCCGATCCGAGGAAAGTTACGCTCGCCAATTTTTTCTTTCTTTCCTTTTCTTTCTTTTTTCGATGAAACAAGGAGGCGAGCCACAAAGCATGTGCGTGTTTTGAAATCGTTACGTGGCGGGAGATTGATCGAAAATTTGTGATAATAATGTTGTGCTAATATTTGCACGCGTTTAATGGTTATACCTCTATTGTATAATATAATGTAAATATAGTAGCCTGAGAGATTTTGCGTGTATTCATCTTTTCTTTTTATTATTATTAAGTCATCGATTTATTACGTAAAGATATAATGAAACGTGGATCTAGGAAGTAGAAAAGGGTGCTTAATTTTTCGAACGAAAAAAAATTAATGTTGGATAAAATTTTGATTAAATATTTTCAGTAATTTAATGATGGTTACACCTGTATAATATGATGTATACATAGTAGTCTGGGAGACTTTATGTGTATTAATTTTTTAATTTATCGATTTATTACGTAAAGGTACAGTGAAAAGTGGATCTATAGGAAGTAGAAAAAGGCGCTTAATTTTTGGAACAAAAAGAAATTAGTGTTAAGTAAAATTTTGATTGATGTAACGTTGATTGCTGAGTCTTAATCTGGTGAGTGGATTATATATGGATCTTGTTTATTTTTCTACGAAATAAAAAAAAAAAGTTGAAAATGAATGCGTCAATCCTGCCAGTGTCGAATTAAATGTATCGCGGAGAAGTCGAAATGGAGCAGGTATGATAGAGCCAGTAGTTTTACGCATTGATCCGACGAGCCTCGAGAGTTATTATATGAGGTGCTCTAGCAAGTGTGAAAAAAAATTGAAAAAACAGTTATAATGAAAATATTTATTTATTTATTTATTTATTTATTCATCGAGTCGATCTTTGAAGACTTGCTCATATCACGTATTCACTTGAGCAATCGGCTAAGGAAATAGCAAATTGATTCTACACGCACGCTCAATTTTTGGTGCTCGATGTGTATATTATAAATTTGATATAAATATGTTTTAAACATAAATATTAATATCATATTATTAATATATATTAAATTTACCTCAAAGGCCATATATTGTTTATCTGTTGATTAGTGAAAAGTGTAGTATAATTTGTCATCGAAAATTTCTCTCCATGTATATGAATAATTTGCATGATTAGATTTTATGACAATTCACTTCAAGCTTGCGCAATAACTATTTAAATGAACTTTCGACATTTTTAGCGTTCGCCTTTGTCCGCTTCGGGAGGCAACAACAAAAGCTAGGAACTGGCTGACACATATTTTACAGATGCCTCCCAGGCGATGCATTCAGTCGCAATAGCCCGTGTACGAGTGTGTGTGTGTGTATACGTGCGTTTCTAAAATGACTTAATCGAATTATCCCGTAGAGCGATGACGAAACTACTTAAAATTCGTTTCTTCACGGCGAAACTGGCTCATAACATAAATTTTACATTAGCGAAAAAATGTTTACTTTTCTTCATTTACGAACTCTTTTTCTTCCCCCAGCTGATTTATGTCGCTCTTCAAACGGCGCGGAGTTCTTTATAGATACGTCAGGCAATTACTCAACCGACAGGTTTAATATAGATTTATACTTAACGGTCTCATCAATGACCCAGTTCGAGTTCATCCATTTTCTTAATCGCAATACTCGAGTATCTGTGCATATAATTTAAATTTGTTGACTAACATGTGTTATCCCGGCGAACGCGCAATGCATTTTTCACGAGTTACTCAAGTAAAAGTAAAAAAAAAAAAAGTTAAACGAAACGCATCCTTCGTGTATATTCTTTTTTTTACAAGCTATACTCAATTTTTCTCTTGAAAAAAGCATGACGCGACATTGGGACACGCTTAAAAAATAGATGTGATTGACTAATAAATAAACATCTAAATCAAACAATATTATTTGGCGAAATAATTTTAGAAATTTTAAATTTTATAGGCGTTTTGAATTTTAGCACCTTTTATGTTGAGTGCTAAAAATTGTTCCAAAAAATTACTTTCGTAATATACGCAATAATATAAGGGCGCTTTACGTACTTAATCTTTTGATAATAATTAAAAATCAAAAAATCAATCCGAATGATATTTTTATAATATATCATTACTTGAACATATTTATAATTGTAATCATATGTTCAATTGTTAATAATAAAAGATTTTAGTATGAAAAAGAACTGAATAATTGTATTTCATTTATTCAATTCTATTCATATTTTTAACATCAGAATTAACCAACATTTAGCCGGTATGACTTTAAAATATCAAAATACAAGTACACATTACATAATTTACAGCTCAAAATTACCAAAACTAACAATTTATTACAAAATCCATACAACCACAGTTAAAAAATTTGCTGGAACTCAAGAAAATTCGCTAGTAAAACCGAAAAAAAAATTAGCGAAACGCATCCTTCGACATTTTATGAGTAAAAGTAAAAAAAAAAGCTGCAGGCATACACCATCGCGAGTCGTTTATCAATCGATGGCTGAAAGTGCAAGTCGCCCGGGGGCGCTCGTCGATTTTCGTCGACTCGGCGGCGCGGCGGTGCACTCGCCTATTTTCAAAGATGCATTTCACTTTCGAGCGCGCCAGGCGAGGAATCCCAGCTCGCTCGGAGCGATATCTCGCTCGCCGACGAGACAACTCCCTCGAGCCGCTTGCCGGCAGGCCGCCGCTCTCTGCGCAAAGCGCGCGAATTCCTCCTCGCCTCGCTACACCCGCATGCGCCCGGCCCATTGCGCAAGCGCGCGACATCGAAAAAAAGCGTCGCGCACAATAAGCCGACATTCAAATCCGGCGCCTTGCGAAATCGCCCGAACAATGCCGTATAATCTCCGAAAAAGTCCGAAAAATCGACGTACGGCTTTCGAAGACGCGCGAAGAGGAGGAATCGTCGCGCTTATTGATATGCGTGGGCGGCGGTAGGTCCCCCCGAAGGATCATTCGTAGTGATCGATCACCTGCTGGATATGAAGGAAATGATTGAATGTTATGCAGGAATTGATTGGAAATTGATCGGAATATGACAGAGATGATGATTTTCTGGTGAATGGTCAATTTATAGCAAACATTTTGATCAGAAACGTTACTGGTTTACTGAAGTCCATTTTGTGGTCAGGAGATTTACTTATTTTATGTTACAAATCTTCCATATGTCGAATAAATGAAACACATATCAGGGATACTGAGCAAAATTTATTCTAAAATTACTCTCTATCTGGGAACTTGGTTTACACAGACTGGATTCTCAGATGAAAATAACCATACCCTACTGAAAAAATTGCCATAAATATTTGCTGCTCTCTAAATTTAATCTAGTAAAATTTCACAGAATTTTTTAACTGACAAAAAGTGAAACTTCACTGTTTTTCAGCCAAATTTATGTCACTGTTTTGAAATTCAGAGAGAGTTCACTGGAATAAATTTAGAGGCTGGACAGTATTGGAAACAATTCTGTACCTAGATCCAAATTTACTATATTTTTGGTAAATTTTACTGCAGAATATGATAATTTTTATCTCATAGTCTAGTCTACGTTTATGTTCCTGGACAGAAAGTAAATTTTTGAATGATTTTCTCCGTATATAAATAAATATTCACATTACCATATCAGTCGTCAGTTCAAAGTCCATTCGCTAATCATCAGATTCTCACCAGATTCTTAGCAGATTTTCAGCAAATATTCGGCAGATTTTCAGTAGATATTCGGCAAATTTTTAGCAGATTCTCAACAAATTCTCAAGAGATTCTCAACAGATTTTCAGTAGATACTCTGGAGGTTCTCATAAGATTCTCACCAGATTCTCAATAGATACTCATCAGATTCTTAACAGATTCTCAGTAGATATTCATCAGATTCTCAACAGATTCTCAACAGATTCTCAGTCGATACTCGGTAGATTTTTATCAGATTCTCAACGCAGATTCTCAGCTGTATACGCTCATCAGATTCTCATCAGATCTCACCTGATCTTTTCCAGATTCCATCAGATTCTCATCAGATTTCACCTGATCTTCCCCAGATTCTCACCGAATTATCAGTTAATATTTGCGTAATTCATGCTTTAAATATCTAGTCAACCATTAATCAAAACTAATAATCCCGTCAAAAATATGATTAATAATATTCAACCAGGACACACACTCCGTGATATCACAGACACGACACGAGGAGTAGGATTCATCTCACTCATCGCAGCGTGGGCGTCGCGGCGATCCCTCCGCGGGATCACTCGCAGCGATCGCTACGCCGGTCTCGCGGGTTGCGCAACGCGTCGCAGCACCGGCGGGCGAGCCTCGCGGGGGCAATCGTAAAATCGCTACACATATCGATGTCGCAAAGGCCCGACTGTCCGCCGCCGCCGCGAGCGGCTAATGGCCTCTTATGTGCGCTGGATCCAGAAAAGAGAGCCGCGGCCGGGGAATAAGCGCGCGGATCGTCACGACCGGCTCCGCGCGAAGAAGGAGGGACGAGTGAAGTGGCCGATTGATTAGTCGCGGAGGGGGCGAGGTGTACGTTTCGAAAAGCCTCGCCTTAAGGATGCCGTGCAACACTTGGCGCGCGTAGCTCGTCTCGACTGTCTCATGTGCGTTTATATATATAGGACTTTTTTTTGCGAGGATCGATCGGTTATATGTGCGCGCCGATTACGAGGATCATTTTTGCGCGCGCGAAACTCTCCCCACAATTTTTATCGGCTCTGGAAGTAGTAATGGAAGAAAATTATAGTAGTTTAGATAAATGAGCATCGAGCAGATAGCTTAATGTATACACTTACGATAGAAAGTATATCCGTACGCGCTCAAGTAGATAATGGCTGGATCCAGTCAGACGCAACTGGATTATGGACTTTTTACATATTTCCAAGGAAATTGATCGAATTTGTGATTTTTCTTTCTTTCTTTTTTACTTACTGCTTCAATTCGGTCGCTGCCTTTAAGCATCGGGTGTGTACGGCGCGGCGCCCGTCAATCAGCGGGAAATCTCAATCTTAGGGCTTCTATTTCAAGAACAAACGATCGTTATTAGACTTTATAATATGGCGGGCGGCCGCGGCGACGACGAGTAAATCTCCGCCAACAAATCACACGTCGACAAGTAAATATAATTAATTAAATACACTTCGGGGGATTTCGAAATTATTGCTCTTTTATTTCGATATACCGCGGGCATGTTTTATTCAGGCCTGCCTCTTAATTAATCTAATTTTTCGATGGCTGCGTGTCTAAATAACGACAAAAGTGTATGGGGTTATTGCGAAATTTTAACTTATTTTATTGGTGACTCGAGTCACTTCATCTCCTTGCCTTCTGCATAAAAAGGTGTTTTTCTTAGTCGGCCGACGTTCTTCGGATTAAATTTTAATTAAAAATCCGCTTGCACAAGGATAGAAACATTTTTCCTTTATCTTGGACTTAATAGCGCGGTTTTACCACTTAATTTCATATTTTAGCAGACGTGTAATTATCGGGTTTGTTTATATTGCTTTTGTGTCAACTGCAACTCTAATAATACGCCTCGTATGTTTCGTCATCGTGAAAATTCTGAGTAAAGTAACGAATATCTTAAAATTGAAGACTTTTTCCAGCGCAGAAGCGATTTTACTCAATCATAGCGCACGCAGTCATCCATCAACGTACATTATTGCATTATTTAAATTTTTGATTCTAGGACATTACCCTAAAATGATATCGATTATTTCATTATTACATTACTGAAAATTAGTTGAATTATCAGCGATTTTTTTTTCTTATATGGAAATCGAGCTTAATAACACTATGTATATTATTTACGAGCAAATCATATTGCGGTCCATAACGACTTCTTTATTATGAATGGCTACAAGTGTAATTTACATTTGATTTTTTTTTTTTATTCAATCCGAAAGTATATCGTTACGAGCTCGTGCAGCATTTTATACACGGAGAGAAATTTTTAATAAAATTGTCGAAAAAAAACTGAACAAAAATTATTATGTACTGTATAAAAAGTATCCCTCTGTAGTGATCCTAAATGTTTGCGTAAATATCAATTTAAAAAGTATAAATATTTGTAAAAAAAAGTATAATTATTCACTTTAGTTGAAAAAAAAACTATACATACAGGAATTGTTTGCAGTTTGACTACAAATTTTTCGTTCGAACTATATAAAGGAATCGGTTGCGGTTTCACTACGAATTTTTTGTTCGAACTGTAATTAAACTACAATCTTACTACAAGTTTTTCGACTTGATTAGATTTTTTGTGCGTAAGGGCAGATTAACCATCACACGTTTATGGGTGCCGTGTGCGTAATTTTTTAATAGAAAATTCTCTCCGCGTAGTAACTAAATTTACATCGATACGGCGCGCGGCGCAAACACCCAGGCCGAAGGAGATGACCAAAAGTGGTGGTCAAAGAAACTCGACTTGAGGAATCCCGCAATTTACACGAGACCGTCTTCTTCACATTTCGCTTGAAATCGATGGAGAAACGATCGGCGTTTATATAACAACCGTAAAATTTGCAAGGGGTTTTATCGCTCTTGCACGTCTTCACTGGAGATTTATCGCTCTCCTTTTTTTTTCGTTCAATCCAACCCGAGTGCATCACCTTAAGTAGTACAGAAAGAGAAAAGAGACTTTCTACAATGGACACCTATTTAAATAATTAAACGGCCGCTCAATTAAAACGGGGAAATTTCTATATAATTGTAACAATTACTCTGATCTTTCCCTTTTTTGACAGTTGAATAAAAATCGAAACTAAAAAGACAAAAAAAAATTCTATGAGTTACATGCAGTGGCCGCGCGCATTCCTAGAACGGACACCTCCCTCATTTTCAAAATGACCGTCCGTGCAGTTAAACTAATTAAGCGAAATTGCCGGTGCGCAAGCGCGCCAGCCGTGCGCCGTGTCAAGGATGTCATTACTTGAGCCAACAATCGAACGACAATGCAGCCAGAACAACTTTGATTCGCGCTACGTGGGAGCACAATCGAAAGTGTATTTGTCATTCTTTGTTGTTTTTGCGTATGATGAATTTCGATCGCATCGATTGTCTAATTTGACACGTCGATATGCCTCTGCGTGTAATTAGTAGGTATAGATGTTGATGGCGATTGATCGCTCAAAATTCCGTCTTTTTATACTCTCTGCATGCCAAGTTGAATAAGTAAAATTTCACTGAATGATTCAATAATTAAACATTTTTTTATGAGCACTTGCTTAATTAACGTAAAAATTCTGTTTTAAAGAAATGATGAGCTTAGAACAGGTAATGTGTGTCCGATCGACACATCGTAGTTTTAATAGCAGAGAAGTAGAGATACATATACATACAAGAAAAAGGAGAATAATTTATCTGTAAATTAAATAGAAAGAGTCATTTCTACATTAATTTTTATGTTTTCTAAGTATTATGATCAATTTAATGATTTTAATTTTGAATATACGCATCAGTAATATTATCAGAACTGGTTATGTTACGAATTACTTTTAGAAAATCAAATAAAAAAGTGAACAAACAAAAATTATTATTATAACCGCGCAAATTACACCAAACACTAGCCTAGTGTTTTACTTAAATTATTGAATCAAGTAGAATAATTTTTTATATAAATTGTCAATTAACACGAGCAAAATGTGAAGAATTAATACACAATTGTACAATACTTTTTTACGCTTAACTGACGGCGATTTTACGCCCAACCAAACCTGAAGTTAAAAAAATACCTCTAATAGGATGTTTCTGCTATATTTTTTTTAAAATAAAATAGCTGACCTATAATA
>JAWWEN010026694.1:0-16813 GCA_035582955.1 Sycophila texana | reverse complement strand
CTAGACAGAGATGACAAAACTATACATCCTTGTCTAGCGCTTAGAAATTTTCATGCGACGTTGCAAATATTTGAATTATTCTCCGAGTTTCAATTCGAGGCGAGTGTATGTTAATAAATTATATTTTTTATTGATACTCACAAATAGAGTATCAATCCACCGGATTTTGGATTTTTTTAAACAAAAATTATGAATACGTATCTCAGGATTTGGTGAAAAGGGGCTTAGCAACAAAAATGTATGACACATTTTAGAAAAAATCTAGGAAAAACGTGAGATAACAAAAACGTTAATTGCTATAAAAAATGAAAAATCGACATTTCGTTTCTAAGTAATCAATGGTTTCGTAAATCCATATTTTTTCCTAGACTCTTCGAAAATTTCCCTCATTTTTCTTTTTAGTTCCTATTTGACTAAATCCCAAAACACGTATTCATTATTTTCAACGAAACAACCAGTTCACAAAATTTCAAAGAAATCCACGTCCCGGTAGGTTGATACTTTCCTTGCCAATGTTAGCTACTTGTTTACTTATAGTCGGAGTAGCGTTGGTCGCATTCGTAAACGTATTTATTTAATATACTTATTTGTTTAACATTAAACGGTCAAAGTGCCATTAACAGTGAAAGTAAACATCATAGTTAATTACACTCGTATTTACACTGTAATAAACTTAAAATAATTAAAATTCCAAAAATCAATTAATTAATTTCTGAATAAAAGATTTAACTTTAAATGTGACTGTTAATACTTTTAACAAGATGAAAATCAAATGTTATTTTCAGAAGAAAATTTTGCAGTTCGTGTTTAATAAATTTCAGGCTTTTAAATGTTGAATTCCTGTAGATTGTAAATATTAGTTTGACCATTGTCTCACCGGCTATTGTATCGTATTATACGTAGATCCTGCCACGACATAACCGCTCTAGGGATTAGCCGCGCAACACTCATTGATTGACTAATTACAGTGGATTTTCATATTCAGTGCAATGCATTACCTCAACGACAAACTGCAACTCAAGATATTCAAATCAATGTAATTAAGCTGATTTTAAATGTGACAGGTTGTAAGAAAAAAAACAACCGAGTGAAGTTTCATTTTCTTCTATTTAATTGCCCTTGCAATTAATAAATAAATTCAAAATTGCGTTTCTGTGGAAAATAATTACACGTGAGTAATGCATCTATTTTTATAAAAGTATACTGTTGTGTCGTCAGTATTAGAGCGTACCTATTATAATGCAATTTCGAAAGTTGAATATTTATGTAACATTAAAAATAATAATTATTCTAAAATAATTTAAATTAATACTCCATTTATAATAGAAATGATTCTTCAATTAATTATAATCTATTTTTCAATTTACAAAATATTGCGTTTATCTTTCAAGCTGTAATTAAACTTAAATTATTGTATCTCTGATATTGCATTCATAAGCAGATAATTATGCATAAAGTAAAATAAATGAACAATCAATAAACGAAAATTATTGGCAAACAGTACAACAAATATCCATTATACATTGTATTAAATTCATTATTCGTTAAGAAAAAGAATACCACCCACGTGAAAACAATTTGTAAAGATTTTATAAAACGCGTTTTATAAAATATTGCTCATATAAAGTTTTGCAAAAATACAATTAACTGTGATTAATTAATGTTTTCATGATTTTCTTATTAAATACAGAAAGCGTGGACAAAATGAGCGAAGCGTTCAGGACGAATTTGTCGGGTTGCACAGAAGTCGAAGTCATAAAGGCCAGCTACGTATGGTCGATCACAAACTTCAGCTTTCTCTCCACTCGGAAGGAGAGGAAGATAAAATCCGCAGTTTTCTCGATGGGCGACAACAATCAGTTCAAGTGGCGGCTACGCCTGTACCCGAATGGCTGCGAGGACGGCTCGGACTCGTACATCTCCCTCTTCCTGCAGCTGGTCTCGCCGACCGACGACGAAGTACTGGCCAAATTTGACTTTGCCATTATCAAGGCCAACGGGAACAAGCACCCACTGGCTTCGCACAAAATACGCAGCTACATTCAATGGAAGTCACTCGGATACCACGAACTGATCGATCGAGGCCAATTACTGGACGCGAGGAGCGGTTTGATGGCGAACGATTGTTTGAGAATTGTTTGCGAGGTAGGATTACTTTTCTTTTCGTGTAGACTTTTGTGAATGGAGTGTAAATCTGGTTGTGTGGCATTTTTTTTTTTACAAATTCGTGCATGATTTGATTCTTTAACTGTAGAAAATTAGTGGACTGTAGAAATTAAATAACACATATTCTACACTAAACTGTAGTTAGTGTAGAATATGTGTTATTTAATTTTTTCAGTGCTTTTTATGTAGAATGAAGCATACAATTAAGGGAAAGCTATATGTATTCGTTAAATTTATTTTATCACCGAAATGTCTTAGCCTCGTTAATTACTACTTTTAAATAAATAACTGATTCTCAGGATTCTGCTAAATGTGTATATATGGTTCTTCGTTACCAGTATTTTTCTTTAATAAGAATTTGTTCTCTGTATGTAAAGCCTATACAGAAAACCATTTAGTACAAATAAATAATTATTCGTACTTCGATCAAATTTCACATTTGAGAATGTACTCTGGAAGTAAATAGTTTAACAAAAGTTTGTTGAAAAAAAGAAGATTGTGATGAAAATTAATTTTATTTTTACTTTTTAATGACCATTAGTTTTTCATGTGAAAGGCAATAGTGGCAAATTCAATGTTAATTGTTACCTAACACAGTTAAATATCTGGTTGGCGCTTTAAAGCGGTCTGACACCTTTAAATTTTTCTTCTCAAAGTTACCAGAAAAAAAGAAATTTCAATTAACAGAAATATGTGAAAGAACTATTCTGAAATGATATTGAATTCGTGATAAAATAAGTTCCATCTCAAAATTTTAAGCAAGAATAGTTAGAGGAATTAAAGTGTTTGATTATGGAAGTTGATGTAATTTTTTATCTTACTTAAAATACCTATCTGAAATAATATTAATTCCTACAATTTATTCTTCAGCTTGAAACAAAATAAACCATCACCCAACTTAAGATCAATTCTAATAAGATCCATTAAACATCTAAACCTACAGGTTACCACAATAATAATCTTTTGACAATCTTTCTTAACAGTCGGTCTAGAATTTTTGAATAGGACTTATCGTATCACAAATTCAATCTAAAGTCAGAATATTCCTGCTTATCAATAAGAATCTCTTTTATTCAGCTAAACTCAAAGATATTGTACCGCCTTAACAAGTCAACCATAAATGATGGCACAATTCCATCATCAACATCTAACAATTGCTTACGTAACCAGATCAGCGTGAGCACAGGCAACGTAATAAACAAAGGGACCACAGAAGAGCCCGAGATGTGCATTGAGAGGAACATGATACCCAGCCTAGAGGCTCTCCTGGACAACCAGCTGTACAGCGACGTGACCCTGGTGGCCGACGGTCACCGCTTCCACGTCCACAAGGCGCTGCTCTCGGTCCGCAGTCCAGTGTTCGCCGCCATGTTCGAGCACGACATGATGGAGGCGGCCCAGAACGAGGTCCTCATCACCGACGTCGAGAAGGACGTACTCGAGCAGATGATCCGCTTCATCTATACCGGCAGAGCTGACGGAATGGAGACCCTGGCGGCCGAGCTGCTCGCAGCCGCCGACAAGTACGCCATCGACGAGTTGAAGCTCGTCTGCGAGAGGGCCATCTCCAAGAGTCTGTCGGTGGACAACGCGGTGAACGCCCTCCTACTGGCCGATAGGCACAACTCTCAGTCGCTGAAGGAGCAGGCCCTGGCCTTCATGAGGGCCAACGCCATTAGGGTCGTCGACACCTTCGTCGACATCGTGCTCAATCCTGATGACAACCTCTTCAACATATGAGGGAGGAGTGTCGATTGCTTTTACGATTTTGTCGTCGTGTTCAGTTCTGATGGGAGTGTACTCGAGGGATGAAACCAGGAGTATCGATTTAATTTAATTTACGATTATGTCAGCTGTTTCTTTTTAGTTTAATTGATGCTGTTGTCATTGATGCAGTAATCAGAGAAGTTTTTGAACACCTTAAGATCAGTTGGGACTTGAATGTAAATAGAATTTTCGTTGCCTACTTGCATTGTTTAAAAAAAAAAAGAAAAATTTGAAAAAAAAACTAAAGAAAATAAAAGTTTTTTAAAGAGAGTACACTTCTCACTATTTTGAAATTGGCAAATTTAATTTAAAAAACGACATTAAAATATGACACTTTTTTTTGTTTAAGAGCACAGAAATTGGGTAATATTTTCTTAATTTTATCATTAGGTGAAGAAAAGTTTAAGAAGTGTTCAAAAACTTTCTGTTGGTACTGCAGGTTTTTACTGAAGGTATAACGAAGTTTCGTGTGATTAATAGTAGATCGGGAAAATGCAAAACTTGTGCTTGAAGATCATTTTCTTTATTGTTTAGACAACCAAAACAAAATTTTGTCAAGAAAATCACCTTCCGTAGTCGTGCAAAGAATCTCATTTAATTTTAAGTAATTTTGTACATAATTCTAAGAGAAAAATAATTTGTAAATGGCTCGCATAAATATACAATTTTTAAAACAATTTCTCTTAGACGTAAGAATGAAACGACTCAAAGTGGTTTTTGCACGGTTACGGGTGGTTATATTTTTTTTTTACTCTTTAAATAAAAAAGAATTCCGTTAACATTTCTTTAACGCCAATTTTTACGTAATTCGGTACAATGTATCTTAACAGTTGAATTTTTTCATGATGCATTGCAAAAATATTTTAATAACGGATACTCGCGTATAGAACAAACACAAAGTTTTAATTGTACATAAATTTCATAGAAACGAGCAAACAATCTTACAAATACTCAAACTTGAAATGTTTATATAACTTTTGACTCATCCTCGCAAGATTGTGAATAAATAAAATCAACGAATACTTACATAATAAAACTCTTGTTCTTTCTTCATTTAACGCAGACCATATTATAAATTAGTCCACATATGCATCACACATACAACACGTGCAAAATTCTCCAGTGGCGCGAGGATAAACTTTTCCATTATCCGACTGTCACATTGTAAAGCGGCGTCGCCGCGCAATCGTAAACTTTAGCCCCGATGGATCCCAGAATTTAATGAATCACGCGTGCAGCTCTCGGAGTGTGAGCCGAGGTCTCCGTACAGCGGTAGGTGCTGCGAATGATCCGCGACAATGGCGCGGCAAGTCGCCGGGACAAAGGGGCCTGCGAAGGGAAAAGAAGGACTCGATGTCGCACGAACTATATGTGGGGATATATATACAGCCCCGGCAGTTTGGCCCTCCTACTGTACTCCCGGCGCGGAGGCGAACTTGAACGACTCTGTTTTGAGCTTCGCCCCCGCACCCTCCTGCTCGTCTGCACGCACGACGTCGCCGCGCGGACTAACTTTGGCCAAGTGTAAACGGAGATACTCCTTATTGAGCTTCTTCATTCTTTCGCCTGTCCCATTTCACGTCTGTCGATCGTTGATTCCTTCTGTACTCTCTTTTGCTCCTTTATCTTTTCTGCAAAACTCTGGAGAATGCTCGGGTTGGATTCGCGCTTGTCGAATGTTTGTTCCGTTTCCCTGGTAGAAATCGTCGAGTTTTATCCCATGATAAAACAATTTTTTTTAATTTTTTTTTTAACATTTTAGGCCGCCTTATTAGCTATAGTTTGAAAAATGGCCATTAGATAGGCCTAAGTGCAAAAATAATCGTTTCATCATTCGTGATTTTTTAAGACTGTTCCTTGAGCTGTGAGATAAGAGTGGACAATCGCTAATATTTTGTACTCGCTTAATTTACGATTTTAGTTTCGGTCTACTAAAAGATTTCGGGTAAGATCTTAGGTGACACCTCATCTGAAATTTCATACTAAAATTGCAAATAATGTAAAATCAAGATTTTTATTGCAATTTTAATGACCTGAAAAAAAAGAAATTTATTTAGATCTCTTGTTTACATTCACTAGAATTTGCGCAATATAAACATTTATAACAATTTTAGTCTTTCTCCCTTATTTTTAGACCCACGTTTCTTAACAGTTAAGCATTCTTCTTCGTGACAAAGAATTCTATCCTCTCAGTGTAGATATAAAAAAATATGTTACTTTATGACCTGCATTCAGAATTGACATTTGACATGTTCATGTGTCATCAATTATACGATTGCCTTTATTTGATTTTCTTTATAGTTGCACAGTCGCTACTTGTACTTTTTTTTAAAATAAATTGTAATTTTCTCTCATATTAAAAATTGTCAAGCTAAAATGTAATATTTCATTGGTTTTTAAAATAACGTAAAGGGAGAAACTAATATTGCACGTGATTTGCGGTCTCGATGGTTGACTTTACATTAAGGGAAAAGACTCCGCAAAAAAGCGCAAAAAGTATCTCTGAGAGCATCGAATAGCGCAGATCGTGTTCACAAACTAAACGATGGTAGTATCGACGTACCGTAACTGCACTTAATACGCTGAAGCCATCATAAATGGAGGAAAAAGGCAGCATCGAATAATGTACATTTAGTACGAAATACCTACTGCAGCACTAGTAACCTATGTTAATTTTACAAATTAAACGATGTACCATAATAAATTATTACCCTACATTTTTGAGAAATTACATGTTTTATTAACGATTATAACAGTGTAGCTTTTTTGAAAAATGATTTAACTCTCTCTTTTTTTAATAGGAAATTTTTATGTTTGCCTTTTAACTGTCATTAATCTTGCAGAAATTATTTAATTCTTAAGTAGTGCTTTCATAATTAATAATTTTAATAAACAATATTTCGTAATCGTTTGTCTGAGTTTATTATTTCATTACAAGGACTATGTCGATTGGAAAAACAGATAATAATGTAAAATAATTAATAATAATAAGTTATAATAATAACTTATATAATTAATTACACTGATAAAAATAATAGAATAAAGTTTACAATAAATTTTTTTAGATGAGAGGACAGACTTGACAAGCCAAGAAAATTACTATAAATTTTGGAAAAATTACAATGTTATATAGTAACATTTTTTAACATTTGTAACGAAATTTACTATAAAAATTGTAATTTTTCCAAACATTATAGCAAATTTTCCATAATTTATACTAATTTTCTTGACGCGCCAAGTCTGTCCCCCTCTAAAAAAATTTATCGTAAACCATCCCCCATTATTTTCTTCAGTGTCAGTTTAAGTACAGGCGCACTCCCCCCCCCTCAATAGCCGTGCATGATCGCGGACGCAGCGTAGCGTCAAGAAAACCCGAATAATTCATGAAAATCCGCGCGACGCATGGAGCCAGACGTAACGCTCAGCAAACGCGACATCGGCATCGGCAACAATTCGCTCCTCGTCCTGCGATATTTGCAGAGGCGCGAAGCCAGCCACTCCTCACCCACCTCCTGTCATCCCCCATATCCACACACGCACCAGCCTACATATAATACACGCACACACACATATACACACATATACATATACTTATAGGTATTTGCCAACGGCGCAGAAACGTGAGACGCGCCGCGGAGTGCGAAAGGCTCCCTCGCAGTCCGCGAGGAGGGAGGCTGCGATCGTCGCGGCGGCGGCGTCTCGCGCACGCGCTCCCCCCGCCGGGCGACCGCCGGTGCTCCGGAGCGCGCGCTCCGACCTCAGTCAGAGCCGCACGCCCGCGAGCAGAGGTTCGCGCCGGCGACCTCCTCGAACCCACCCCCCGCGTGCTCTCCGAACCGAGTATACCGCAGGCTCACCTCACCCTCCAGGGTACAAGGAAGTCTCCTCAAAAAATATATATATACACACACACACGTACATAAATATATTATACGTTATACTTATACATACTGTATATATGTACAGTGAAACGTGCGCTTATATATACTGTATATATGAACATATTGTATATTTAGAGAAGGAAAGAGAGATAGAGGAATAGACAGAGAATAGAGAGTGCAAACTGTGGCGCGGACGGATGCTCGGCCGGCGGCGGCAGTAGAAGCGGCGGGAGCTCCCGACTCCTCTTGCGGGGCCAGCTGGGCCGCTCGCTCGGCTCCGATCGGCTCCGTAAGACCGACGCCTTGCCGGCCCGGGCGGTTGGCTCGCGCGCGAGCTGCGGCCGTCGCCGGCGCCGCGGACGTCGGCCTGCCGGCAGGACAGTGAGCGGCCGCAGGGCCCGGGGCCGCGAGGCGGCCGCCCTCGCCGCCGCAGCCGCAGCCGCGAGGATGGACGTCGTCGGTGAGGAGGATCAGGCGGTCGCCGGGCCCGGGATGCCGCCCGACGCCGGCTGCATGCCCGGCCAGCAGCAGCACCAGCAGGCACACTACTCTGGTTACCCCAAGCACGGTAAGTTCGTTCGTGGGCAGTTGAGGTCGAAGGTGTGCGTTGAGAAAAACTGGGGAGACTTAATTATGCGAGGTTCGCTTTTTTCTTTCTTTTTTTTTTTGGGTAGGGAAGAACATTTGATGTGAAGCTATCGGTACGTTTAATTTTTCGACTGAGGAGTATCGTGATGACACTTGATGAGAATAGATCGTCGCCTCTAATGAAGAAAAGCACTTGTCAGAGAAGGCCTATTTTAATTGTCTTTTTTCTAACACTAGAGTAAAATAGATTATTTGAAAAGTTGATAAAAGTAAAGCTTGGTAAAGCTTTATTTTCTCTAGTGCTTTAAACGTGGCAAAATATATTTTGTAAAATAGGCCAGTATTGAAATGGACGAGACAATGTTTTTCTTAAACAATTTTTAAATTCAAAGATAGGATTCTTGGTGGTCGTGCAGTGACTACTAATTACTTAGGAACGTGGCAGACTATAGAATCACGTTTTTTTTTTTGGAACTTTGATTTTTTTCTTATTGGAGAGAAATATGAAGAAACCAAAAATGTCAAAGACGTAACGCACTAAATTCTCAATAAAATTGATACAGAAGTTATGGAGTTATATTCCTCTAAAATATAGATAACTCCTTAAATTAAGTTATCTTATATACAAAACTTATAGAGTTTTTTTTATAAATATTTTTTAGATCAATATTGTCAATAATTTTGAACGTTAAATCTTAATATTTTGGTTTTCTTCATATTTTTTTCACGAACAAAAAACCATGTTGGAAGTTTCAAAAAAGTCTGTAATCCGGCGATTAGGAACTCGGTTATGTAGTCAGAGTCCTTAAAAAACGTAAAATAGAAAATATGAATAATCATTTTGTACAAGAAGTTCGTTTATCCAATTAAGACTTTTCACATATAAGTCACTTTCCACATTTTGTAAGTGAACTTCGAATTTTCTGATTTATATGGTACATCAAAATACTCTTTTTTCAGTGTATGTATGTGTGTGTGTGCGCGCGCGCGCGCGTGCGTGTGTGTGTGTGTGTGTGTGTGTGTGGGGGGGGGGGATTAATGAGAGACTACGCAGAAGAATTTTCTCGCGAATTTTTGCGAGGAGATCGGAAGGGTCTAGTTGCGGAGGGATGGCTTAATTTTGCGAGGGGTGGTTTGTCAGGCTGGAAGATTTCATGTACGGAGAAGTTGATGGTGTGCTTCTCATAAAGGCGCTATTAATTTACGAGAATCATGCGGTGTTACAGATTTAATTTAGTATAAAGATCGTCCTAATTTTGTTTTAATCTTAATGAGAATCGCGGTTTTATTAATATAATCGAATGTCGGTGAGATTTTGAATTTAATGAAATTTGGGTATTTTTTTCTTTTTAAATTAATAAGCTCTAGGTGATTTTTTTATTTTAAATCGTGTTAATTGTGTTAATTTTTAATAATCATTAAAATTTTTACGAGATTCGCCGCACATTCTATGAGATTTGCTCTAATTTTCGAGATATTCGCGTTTCCGTAATAATTTCCCGTGCAGCGATCTACTTCATGATTACTTTTTTTTCGTACCGTGAACAAATAGTAATTTTTACGGAAAATTACTCGAAAATTTGAGAGAAAATTTACGCGGTGTGAAGATTTCATTCGAACGAAATAATAATGTTCGTAGCATAGATAATTTACTCGTTAGGAAAGTACAGACGAAGCGTTAAACGTTTAGTTCTTAATCAAAAATATCTAGGATTGATTACTGAAAAATTTAAGTCTCTTCGTTTCTTATGACCTGAGTATGTATTAATGTAAACAGTATTATTTTCATCAAAATTGCGAACATTATTAACATTGACAATTTTCTTTTCATATTAATTTGTTGGTATTGAATGGATTAATACAAATTTATAGAAATCTTTAATATCTCTTCTAATGATAATTAAAACCATGTTTACTACATGTAAATACTAAGAAAGAGATAACCATAATCACTTTTAATTTAATGATTGTTCTTGTTTAACATTTTGTTTTCAATTTCTACAAAACCTTAAGTAATAAAACAATTTTTAATATTATTTGAAAATATGAATTTAACAAACATTTTTACACACAACAAACAAACATTTCATCCTATTTTCGTATAAGATTTATATTGACCAATATAGAGTATATTGTTGTTCGTAAACTAACGTTTATTCGCGTAATAAAGTAATTCATAATGGCTTATTTCTAAAACTGAGTACTGTACTAAACTACATAGTTACGTAGTTTGCAGGTACACTATTCGCGAATTCTAACCAACGATAAAAAAGTTTTAATTTAATTCGTGTATACGCATTATAACACTATAAATATTACCTATTTTAAACGAAATATGACTAAAAACAATCTTACAGATTTTTAATGCAATATATTATTCTGCATCAATTAAAATTAATAATTATAACTGAAACATAACACCAATTGCTTATTAGCAACTTGAATTAACTCCGAAGTGATATATCTACAAATGAATCTGACATTTTTAAAGTGGGTTAAAAAGAGGTAGTGGTATACATGCAGATATCTCTCGACTTTTTTAAATAACGAGCTTAGCACAAGTAGATATACACATCGCATTTTTTAAATGATAGCAAATGGATGCTTTTACGCAGTATTTGTGTTTGACATTCACTTAGGGCTTAACATTTTCGAAACGAACAAAATCTGGCAGTGAACGAAAATTCTAGAAAATTTGAAATATTAAAATAAAAATAATAAAATAAAAATGAATAGGACACGTTTTATCGGTACATATGTAAAGAATTTTACACGTATAAAACTTGAATGAATATTCCTATTTATACAATTGCACATAGAAAGTACTAGGGATGGCATTCTTTTCATAAAGAATAGAACATTACCGTGTTTCAAATTCATGGGCAATTCAGTTGAAACGCTACTAAAAGGTATGGAAGGCGATTTGATGCTCGAGCACCATTAATCCGTAAAAACCTTAAAATCTCTGTTTTTACCTATCAATATCATAGTTTACGGGCTATTCTCTGGATTTTATAACTTTAATCCGTTATTTATTTTATTTTTAATTTGTGTTTAGATTTTTGCAAAATAATTCTTAGAATATTTATAGCAATTGAAGCGCATACTTTTATACTTTCATTTTTCCTAATTAAATAAAACTTACATGATACCTTTGTAACTTATTACTATTGATTATTTTAATATTTACCGATATTTTGAATAAAGACAATTTCTGTAATTATTGTGATGTCACATTAAACATAATAATATGAACTTTGTACACTGAGAAAAAATTCTGGCAAAAATTACTATCCTGTCTAAAAAAGTGGCCACAGACTGTCACGTAGTGGACAAATTACCATCCAGTATTGGAAACTTTACCATAATTCTAGTAAAATGTATAATATTCTCTACAATTATAATACAGGATGGTAATTTTTCCACTACATGACAGTCTGTGGCCACTTTTCTGTAGACAGGATAGTAATTTTTACTAGAATTTTTTCTCAGTGTAATATTTTGATTTACTAATAACGTTGAAATATTTATTGCCAATTATAATATATATATAATAAATTCGCTTTTCGATCATTTAAAGCTTTATTAATAAAGTACGATTCCGTTCAATACAATACGCCGAGCATCTAATTTAAATGAGTAATTAATCGTTTTTTACCGTCAATATGAATTTTATATGAATTAAAATGATTTAATAAATAATAAATTATATTGGTCGCAATTATTGATTTTTACAGTTGAGAAAGCCGAGCACAATAAAGACCTAAATGACAAATTGCAATACGATCATATGCTGTATTTAACGCAGCGATTTTCCGGCTATAGATGATTTATTTACTTTATGATTAATTTCAAAGCGTTTATAAGCACGTACCTTTACCGTTTGGGCTTAAACTCTTTATAAAACAACATTTAACTTTCTCCAATTTATCATCTAACAAAATAATATTCAAAAAATGTACACAGACCATCGAAGAATATCAGTGATTTTTCTTATCTTATGTAAAGGAATCGGACGCTAAATCAATTTTTCGAATGTTTTTCCAAACATTCTATTTGAAAAATGTTCATTAAATGAGCGAAAAATTGTTTCACGGATGGAAGAATACTAGACGATTTTCATTATCAGGGAATTTCTACCTGATCTCGCGTTTTATCTGCAGGGAAATAGGGACATAATAAAGCCACTATACTACTATACTTCGCGCTCTTTAACAACAAGTTATTAGCATATATCAGTGTACTTTATCTGTACTAAAGGCTTTTTAAATTCCTTTTTTGCATTTATACTCTATCCTATAGATTCTTATCTTACCTACACATATTTCATCGCCGCTTTGGTATAAAACTGAGCTATCTATACGGACTTTACTTTTTCGCGTGAATCGAATAGCTTCCACCTCCTTCACATTAAGGGTATATAAAATTAGCAGTTACAGCTTACAACGAACGCTGACGTAAGTATTTGTCGTTAAAAAACCCTTCATCCTGGATTACCGCGGTGCTGACTTATCTGCGGAGTACCCGTATCTTTAGAAATCTCACTAGCAAAATCTCGTATATCGCACTGAGATATCTGGTCCATTGCCGCGTAGGAAATTTTGGAGTTCACTTGCTGACAAAATTGGGGATACATTAAGGAACGCTTCTTCTTAACGGCCAGGTTCTTAGACACTGATTTCGAGGTTTTATTGTACGAATTGTACGGAATAGGAATTGTACGGAAATATCAAGAAAATAATATCAGAAAATAGATTTATCTGCTATGACAATTCAAAAACAATGTCCTACTTTTCTCTAGATAATGCTATAGAGGAAAGTATTTTTGTTTTTCTGAAATCGGTTCAAAAACTAAATACTATTCAATTAAATAAACATCGCGTTTCACAGTCACAAGTATATATAAACACACAAACATATTCATTAAATTATCATACACATCAAACAATCTTAAAAAAATATTTATCATCTATTCCATCAGTACCGCGAAATTTAAAGTGGACACTTTTCCACCTCAGTCGAAAAACGCGCGCGGCAGACAAAACCCGTCAACCAAACGCGAAAGATTAAAACACGCGCGTCGCGTGATATATACATGCAGCAGCAGTCCGCAACTACACACGAACCGTTAAAACTGTCCCGACGCAAAACATACACACCAAAAAAAAAAATCGACACAAAGAAGCAACAATCCCCACTTCCCTAAAAAAAAAAAAAACAAGAAAAAAAATCGAGCATGTATGACTGTACTCGGTCGGCATCCACGTGCGGCAGATACTAAAAGCGATCGCAGCGGGCCGAAACATAAATAATCCCGGAAACCAGCAATCGAGGCATTATTGCCTCGGCAGGCAAAACCGTCGCTTTAAATCACTTTGTAGCGTGCGCACGCGCCCGGCAAAAAGGCGTGCTGCAAGTGCGAGGGACGAGGCTGCGCGCGGTTCAATAAGTCCGCCGGCGAAATTCCGTGGCAGTTTGCAGCCTCATTACCGAGGTGAGTAGTCCCCCTACTCGCGACATCCGTGTCGTCGCTGATAAAACGTTTCGTCGGCACGGCGGGTATGACGACGCGCGAAGCCTCGAGTCTTATACTCACCAAGAGAGTGTCAGGCCTCAGGGTCATGGATTTGTATGGACCCGCGTAAAAATAAATTAATTTATGATAAATTTAGATAAACTTTATCTTTAGATAAATTTTATATAAATTTGGCATATGAGATTTTCCCAAACTTGAACAAATATACATAAAGTTTATCTAAATTTATCGAAATTAATTTATTTTTACGCGGGGAACTTTGGAAATGGTTTTCTGGTACCGAATAATGAAACAAACCACACTTATTTCAATCTAATGAGCGGATGAGCTTTTGTTTAGTAGGTATGATTAAAAACATTAAAATTGCTCATATTTATTTATTTATTTATTCTAACGAAGAGAAAGCACATTTCAAAAAGGCCCTACGTTTTAATAAGCCATTATTAAAACACTCGAGTAAAATAAACTGTTTTAAAACCTGATAAACATAGGGTACCATACGAATGATACTCCAAGTTTATCAACTTCTAAAAGAGTTTACTTTACGCGAGTGCTTTAAAAATGGCTGATTAAAGTAGCCTCTCTTTGATATGTGCTTTTTTTCGTTAGAGATGACGATATGAGCAACGTTAAAAATATTGTATAACATAGATATAGTAGAAATGTTAATGGTTTAATTATACTTATTAAAGAAAAGCTCATTAGATTGAAATAAATATGGTTTGTTTCATTATTCGGTACCAGAAAACAATTCCAAAGTTCCATCCAAATCGGAGACACTCTCATGGTCAGTGAGTGCGGTATCGACAGGGCGGCGTGTAACTGTTGGGACCCGCGACGCGAGTGCTCACTCGAGGGTGGAAAAGGAGGCGGAGTGAATGGATGGCACGGAGAAAATGGGGGTTACGAGGTGTATGTATGTAGGTGGTGGATAAGGGGGTAGGGAGGGGATTTATTGTGAGTTGCGATGAATGCGCGCGGCAAAGATAGTCTTTGAGCTTCTTCAATTACATTTTCAATGCCTTGTATTTATGGCTCTTTGTATATGGGGAAAAAATGAAAAAGGAGAAATAATTCGGCTTTCTCGGTGGGGAAAGTTTGTAACGCAGGTAAATTTTTTTTCTTCTTTTTTTTTCTACTGTTTTTATGTGGATTGCGGGGAATATTGTTAGCCCTCAAAGCACTTTGGAATAGCGCGGCGAATTGGCTTTAAATTTTGTACTTATAAGCGAGCGTCGATGAATTTATTAATGAGAGGTAGTGTTGAAATTTTCTGGGGTTTTGTGGGTAAGTTTATGTTGTTTAATTTTTTTTGTTTTCTACTAAGAAAATACTTCGTGCTTCACGCATTAAAATTTTTAAGGCAGGATATCAATCATTTCGGTATTTACATCATTTTTGTTGATGTATATTTAAAATAAATGTTAAAATAATTCGAAGACTTTTTAATCTATTAAGGAAGTTAAAACATAGTTTTCTTAGATTATTCAAATTGAAATATGAACTATATGTCAACATATTTGGCGCTGTTCAACAGGAAATATATGATTTGACCAATGAAATTTGTTCCTAAATCCTTTACAACACTCTGTCATCATTTTTATAAAAGAGAATTTCTACGTTACTTTGTTTTTTTTTTTTTTTTTTAATACTGTATACTTTTTTCTTATACACTTATGCGTCTTATTCGTGTAGATAGTTATACGCGTAGATCACTTCAAAGTTTAGGAGTGTGCGTTAAAATCACATTTATATAAATTTTTATGCAAAGCAGCAAATTTACGTAGAGTAAGATATCAGAAAGAGAAGAGAAATATTATTGAACCTCTGCTCTTCCCTATTTACAAAGGATTAAATAGTATATCGTATAATAATATACTAATCAAATAAACTAATAAGGAAAAAATAGAAGAATAATGAAAGAAAAATAGAATGCCCATTTTAAGTGTATCAGCTGGGTAATATAATGATTGATATAGTTAGATATTTTATTTTTCTTAGGTCTTTTTTAAAAACAAAATATTATAAAATATAGTTAATTATTTTGTTATTATTTTGAGGATATTTCAAAAAATATTACGTCATAATAAACATGGAATAACCAATTTTATTTTACCCAAAGCAAGTTATCCATCATTCTATTTGGTCTGTGACGCTATTGATATTTTTATGATCCATCAATAAACGCATAAATATTCAGAAAAAACATTTTTTAAGGTACAGAAAAAGAGAATACTCGTAAAAGCTTTTGTACAGACATCTGGTTGGGTTGTTCCGAAGTCCGTTCCAGTGACATTACTTTTTTCTTTTTTACTTTCATACTTTAATCCAATTAAAAAGTTTATATTGAATTTTTATTTGACCATCAATTAAACCCTAAGTTTATTGGAAACATAGCAGCATATTGCATTAATGTACTTAAAAGATATCTAGCTAAACATATATGTACCTATAAAAATTTACAACAATTTTACAAAAAAAAAACCTTAGCGGTATAATTATCAGTAGAAGTATACGAGTTTGGTCAGACAAGGATGCATATGAAAATTTACTGCACTTTTCTCATTCTTTTTTCAATGCGAAATATGTATTCAAAAAAATATTAATTCTTTGACATACATTTTGTTTGTCAAACGCTTGATAAAGTAGATATGTGCGATTCTACGGACTTAGACAAACAACTGGGGTATTAAAAATTAAAAAAAAAAATTTTGAAAGCACACCTACGGGACAAGTTATTCTCGGTTCCTTAGGTGTCCCTCAACATGGAAAAAATCGTGAACATGAATTATCGATTCCCAAACTTTTTTGCGGGACATATTACGAGAAATTTGTATGGAATTTTGTCGAAAAATAGCGTTAAAGGGTTCAAAAA
>JAWWEN010026683.1:0-16813 GCA_035582955.1 Sycophila texana | reverse complement strand
TTAATCTCAATTTAGTGAAGTTGAGTACCACTATTTTCTGAGTTGAGCATCCCAGCCGCCGGAGAACGTCCTTAATTTAACAGCGTAGAGCTTATTTTGGCAGAGTTTTTTGTTATCTTAACGATATGTTCTGTTCAAACAAAATTGACGCTGTTAAAATAACAATTTTTTCGGTTGGAAGTATTTAACAGCGAGAATCGTTGAGCCAACTAAATTTTTTTCTCAGTGTAACGTGATATTTTGAGTGCAGATTGGAATAAGTAGATAAATTAAATTAGTACTGTAGTCTACTTTAAAATGTATTATATATTACTAGACAAAAATATAGTTCTAGTAAATTTTATATTTTCAACTATAATTGCAATCTGTTTAAGAATAAACTCACTTTTACAATTTTTAGTAGAGCTTTTATTTCTGAGCGTACACGCAGAAAAAAATGTTACATTACAAATTGTGATAGAGTCTTTACTAAAACAAGGACAATCTTAAAAATTAAAAAAAAAAAAAAAAAAAATAGTACAGTCCCTAGCAAATTTACTTTAGTAAATTAATACAACTATTCAACAACGTAAACTAAAATGTAATAACTACAATTATTTTACTATAATTACATTGAACTACTATAATTAAATACAGTAATTTAATACAATAGTACAGTAAAATTTAACATAAAGCCATTTCTAGCCACTTTATATAGTAATATTTTTTACAAATGTCACTTAATACTTTAGTAAATACTATAGTAATTTGTAATGCATCATTTTCCTCTATCTATTTATTAAATAATCTGTTGTCCACTAACATTAAACAAACATCATTTAGATATAAATAATTAAAAAAAATGTTGTCCCATTTATTATGTGGCATATTAAATTTGTGAATGTAAATGTAACTGAAGATTAATAGTTTTTTATTAGAGTTCCCACACTTTCGGCGGAACTAAATCGAAAGATCGATTAGAATCAATAGTCAGTAGACAAGAGTTTCATCGGGCATTTAGTCTTGCGGGAAGTTTCGGCCGCAGAGGTAAACACGAGTTCGGTTATAGAAACGCAATCGCCAAGTTTAGAAGGAGCTTGGCCGGAGCTTTGCGACGGTTCTCCCAGGAACTTGCATGGACAGCGCGAGAGAATTACGGCATTCCCGCGGCTCGGAGGGGGTTATTCCGGCGTCGCGCCGCGCGTAAAGGCGCACACGAGAGCAAATCGGAATTTATGGGCTCACTTTGTTTTTTGACAAATGCCCCATTGTTTTACTCGCGGTGCCTACTCCCATCGCCGAATTAAACTTTGATAAATATTTTAGCTGGCCTCACTGAAATTAGCCGAGCCGTTATTGTTTGTAAACATAACAAGAGATATATATCCTTACGTTATTTTAACCATACTCTAATTGCGCTGATCTTAATGCAGAGAAAATACCACATCTCGAGTCTGCTCGCAAGTTACCGCGGCGGGTGAAAGTTTATTGCTCGTGAACTCACCTAATATTGACTTGTCAGTTTTTTTTTTCTTTTTAAAGAGATGGTTTTTAAGTGTTGTATTGTCTCATGTGAAGGTAGCTTACCTGAAACAAAAAAAAATAAATTATTCATTAATTACACTTGCAGTATACACAAGTTACAAATATGCAAAGCTCAATACAACATTAAATTACACGAAAATACACGGATCATTAAAATAAAAAAAAAAATAAATAAATAAATAAATTCCTCGCCCAGTACATCGGTAACAGTCCAGTTAATCAGTAGCTTAAACACGTAGCCGGGACAACTTGTCGCCGGGCTATCAAACCTTATCGAAGATGCGTGTACCGGGCTCCGTGAAATTCGTCGGATGAGCTCCGAAATTTTTTTAAAGCCACCGGCGGCACGCGCGCACGTGCTCCCGGCGCGTATCTCTATTTTCGATATGAACTAATTGGGTAGACGAGAGCGCGGCCCGGTGTTTCGCCGGTAATTACGCGGTAGCTTGCTAATTGATCGAGCAAATTTAATTGGATGCGTGTTTACTCGGACCTCTTCTTCATTTTTTTTTTCTTCTCTCTCGCTTAACGCCGTTGGGAGGCTTTGGGCGCCCGCGGCTAATAAAGAGGCCGCTTAATTACACCTTAATAGTTTTTAATCACGATACGCCGGACTCGGGGATGGGACTTTTAATACTTCCGCGCGCTCGTAATCGGGCTATACGCAGATACGGGGTTTACTGCCCTCCGCAGCTCACGCGGTCGAGCCGCTTCCCTATCTTTATCCTTTAATTATTCGGGAGGCTGGATCTCGGAAAGTTTCGGCGGACATCGACGATACATTGTTAAACTTATTTAGCATCTTGCGCACGAGTATATATAAACACCGGAAAAAATAATAGGGGAAGGTTTATCATAAATTTTCTAAGATGGGAACAGATTTGTATTGGAAAGATTACAATTTTTATATAGTAAAATTTTCTACAATCGTGGCAAATTTTACTACAAAAAAAAATTGTAATTTTTCCAAAATTTATAGTAATTTTCTTGGCTTGCCAAGAGTCTGCCTCCATCTTACAAAATTTATTTTAAATTTTTCACTATATTATTTTTGTCAGTGTACCTTTGCCGAGATATGTGATTCTATCTCCAATGATAAAAAAGGTTACTAATCTCAACTATAACCATTACTTGTTTCAACTAATATTTACTTGTTTCAACCAAATATTAGTTGAAACAATTAATCACTACTTGTGATTACTGACCTTTTTTTCAGTGTCGCATTTTGCGCAAAAAACATTCTCCCTTATATAGACAAAATACTTAATATTTACTCAAGTCTAGCCATCGAAAGGTTTAATGCAGATAAAACATAGTACTCGATACTTCGATCAGGTGCAGGAAGCAGAGTAAAAAAAAAAGTTTCTCTTCGAAAGCAGGAGCCGCTGTTGCACAACCTCCGCAATGCACACATATCGCCGTCGTAAAAAATGAAAAGGATAGAAAGAGAGGGGAAGAAAGAGAGAGAGAGAGAGAGAAAGAGTGAGTAAACCTCGGAGTTACGAAGGGGATTTTTCGCGCGCATTCTACCGGCGGCGCGCATTGTGCAATTTTCTCGTTTTCCGCGGCGAGCGCGCGGAGGGAATGTCGATGTCGGCTAATCAATTTCGATGGGTGGAAGTCCTCGCGGGATTTCTTGCGCCGAGAGAGACGCGACAACGGGACCTTTCACTTTCGCGGCGGCGCGTGGATATACCTACGTGCTTCCGCGTTTTGTGCACGGGAAAATGCACGCGCGTGCATAAAAATCACCGTCGGTCCGTCCCTCCTGAATAATGCATTCGCGCGCATGCGCCCGCGAGCTTGGGAAAGATTTTCCGTGCGCGGACTTTGGCCGCCGGCGACGATTCGCTAATGGCCCGTAATCGATCCACGCTACTTGGCTTCTTAATTCGTGCGTTTGGATTTTAATTCTGCGGCGATTTTAATTCTACAGTCGTCGGTGTATGTTTTTTTCGGCTTGATGTAGGAAAGGCTTATTGGGTGATCCGTGATCGTCTAAATCAGTCTAAATGTGAATGGTGATATTGAAAGTGAAAAGACGTTCAAGCAAATTAAATTGAGGACGTGGCTTGGAGCCGATTCCTCTAGGAAGAAAAATAAATAAATAAATAAATAAATAAAGTACGTCAGTATACAATTCACATTTTTTAAACTACAATTTAATTTTTTCTTTTTTTTTTCTTCTCGTTATTTGTATAGAGTGATACTTTTTTATTCTTTTTACACTTTAATATTACTTAAAAAATTGAGATTGGTAATCAGACCCATTGAAGTTTATTTAAAAAAGTCAGTTAGGTAGAATAAATTTGACGCAACTTGATCTTTTGTTAAAATTATAGCGAAAATATTACGTAATACAAATAAAATCGTGTTCACATTTTAAATTCAAAATACGGAGCAAAATTATTGCAATCAAGATTATAGAATTTTGTAAAAAAAAAACGATAAAGATAAATAAATTCCCTGCGCTAACTAGTGAAAGATAAAGCTTCAATATTTTGGCATCGACGATCTTGCCGTATCTCATAAATCACCTTTTCGAGTCGAGCGCGTCGCTTCAGTTGGAGGCATCGCCGCGACGTTTAATAAAAACATCACTGTCCTATTAGCGCGCTGGGTCTTGAGCAATAAGTCATAAATAACGATTAACAATTTCCATCGATCCCAACTAGTTTCTCCGTTGCGTACGCGCGATTTGCATAGACGTCGCGCGCGCTGCTCAAATAGCCCGCATATATAATTTTTCTTCCGTAACGAGATTCAATAAGCGCGTCGCGCGGCGATTTTCTTTTTGATCGTGTATGCAGTGTATGTACATTTGGATGACGGGGAGCACGATTCGCCCGAACGAATTTATTGCACGAACGAAGCGAGCTATCGAACCACGAGATAGTCGAGCGGATTCGCACGCGATACGTCAACTTGCTGCTAGACTTTGACAACTGAATCGTAATGAATGAAAGGTTGGACACTCGAAAAATCTTTACTTTCTAACTACAATTAACATTTCTTTTTTTTTTTTAAATAGTTTGAGAACATTTCAATAAAAATTTAAATACAACCTGTAGATTCCAATCAAAAGACCGTTTTAAAAATTTTATGTTAACCTGCATATCAACGTCAATGCTTGTTATTACGGAATATTCTTTACAAAATAATCTATAATCAAATTTTGGTAAACATTTTTCCTACACTGATAGAAAGATTAAGTCGCTGACTTAACTGTTAATAAACATGGATTTGAATATAGTCAAATGCACATGAATTAACTGTTAAGTAATGGTTCGGTTGCTGCTAGTACTTCAGAAAAAATGATTATCGCGACATCATTTCTTAATTGCTCGCGCATTTAACTGTTAATGAATATTACTTAACTTTCAAGGAATATTCATTTGCGTCAAATATCATGAACAATTTAGGCTCTGATGAACGGTGCATTTGACTCTAATGAATCTTCCTATCAGTTTTCTGAAAAATTTCGTTATAGATCAAAGTTTTTTACATCAAGTATAAAGTCACATGAGCGAAGTGATCGTAGAGTCCGAAGAACCTGTCACTTCGACCTGCATAGAATAGAACAAAAGGCGGAAGGAGTTGCGAAATATTCTGCACAAAATAATCTATACAATTTTGACAAACATTTTTCCTACGGAAAAATTTCGTTATAAATCAAAGTTTTTTTACATCGAATACGAGTCACGTGAGCGAAGCGATCGTAGAGTCCGAAGAACCTGTCACTTCGACCTGCATAGAATAGGACAAAAGGCGGAAAGGAGGAAAAACGTCGACTCTCCGGGCAGCGGTTGAAAAACGCGCGGACGCGATCAAAACATTGGGACAGCGGCGAGTGATCCGGGTAATCCCGGGGGTTCAGAAAAACCGAGATGCCGATCGGTCCGGAACGACGCGAAAGAATCGGCGCGGGCGATCTCCAGGCGACTGCTTTCCATTAGGCCGCGTGACAGGCGTGAAGCGGCCCGTCGACAGCGAACGCGCCGCCCGTCTTTTCCTTCAACGAGTTAATAATCCAATTTAATTGAATCGCCCGGGGAGACGCTGCTGAGGACGCGACCGCCTCTCGCCTTTTTTTTTTCTTCGTCGCATTAAGATCGCCGAGGGACTTGGCGTTTTTGTTGCGTTTTTCTGCGATGAATGGGCTTAGAACTTTAATGGTTTATGTATACTAGTGTACAAGAATTTATAGTTTGCTAGTTTTTGGAGTATAGATTCGTTTAATTTTATCGTTGAGTCGTAGGTGATGCAGAAACTAATATACCAATGAACGATTTTATTTTTTTTAATAAAATTAGTAGTAATTATATTGGTGTATCTAATTTGACGTTTATGCTTTATAGACAGCACTCATTTGACTGCCCATTAGGCTTCTAATTGATTCGTTTTACTTAATTAACTATCAATTTGTGTAATTCTACGGTAGTAAATGAACACATATCGCGCTAGACGAAATCATTTCAGAAATAACGTATTCATTAATTTAACCAAAAGAAAAAAGCAAAAAAATATACTATATTTTTAATTAAAACACATCAAATTCACAGAAAGCCATTAAACTTGCAATCAAACTCGTCTATCAAGAAAATCAACTCAATCTACATAATTTACTTTCAACGGGACGCGAGCTGTAAATCAAATGGCTTGAGCAAACTGTATGTTATAAAAAAAAATTACTATAACAAGCAATAATTCAAAAATCAGTCATAAATCCTCTTAAAAAAAAAAAAATTCTTTTTACGCCCTAATAGAAAGCTTCCCGCAACCGTCGAGTTTTCGGTAAATACACACGCGTTAAGTTTTATCATTCAGCAGCGAATATAATCGCTCGCTCGGCCGCGGCTCCTAAACCCAACGGCCGACCGCTAAAAATAAAGCGTCGGCGAGGCTAGGCGCCTATGCGCGCGTAAGAGCGGCGCGATGCGAATAAACACGGCCCGACCAAGGTAACGAGATATGCATATACGCTCGGCGTGCATCTCCGCGCTCGTATAGTGCATTATTTTCGAGCTCTTTAATTTAGCGCCGATTTTCAGCCGCCCGCTTTCCCCGGGAAAAGGCCTTTATTTATAGTGCAGCCCGTCGTCGATTTGCAATATTATAATAGTTCAAACGAGCGCGCGGCGGAGCGATCGCTTTTGCTTTTAGCGGGAAGCGATGATGATTTAATTTTAGATTTTATAACGATGAGATTTTGTTGCTGACTGGGGAAATTTTTGAAGACTGTGCACAGTGTTTATTTATTTGTTTTTGTTTTTTTTTTTAATTTGAAATTAACCTTTTTATTAATTGTTGTTATTGGTGGGTGTGGATGGGAGGAATTGTGGAGGAGGTTCGCATAGGCTCGCGTCGAGGAAGTGGCGAAGGCGGCGGCTCCAAACGTCTAACCCAAGTCCAAATAGATTCTGAGCAAACATTTACGGATCGAACAAGTCTGCAAATATGCGATTGCGTCGTGTTTTTCACATAAAGCTTCTCGTATTCCCACTTCTGAAAACGAAGGAAATTGTTCATTTCAAAATTGCCGCATTAGTAAAATGATTCTTATTTTTTTAAATATATTATTTGTACAAATTAATAAGGCTAGATAGAATGTACGATCTTTACTTTTGTATACATTTAATTATCAGCTTAAAATAATAATTAATGATATAAATAATAATAACGATATTTTTTCGTGCATCTTTTATTGCTGTTAAGAGTTTAGATTATTGTAAATATTTAAACGTAGCTCACGAATAGTCATGCAGTAAGAAAAAAGTATTGTAAAAATTACTGTACTGGACAAGTACAGTAAATTTTGCTGGATCAAATAATCCTATATATACAAAAAATCTTACTATATAAAGTATAATAATTTTTATTTCTAAGAATCCAGTCTGCAGACACACTCTCAGACAGATATTGATTTTTACAAGGTACTTTCTCAAATGCACGTGTAATAATTACTGCAATTACTAAATTACACATTGATTCAACATCGATTAATAAAAGCGACTGATCCTGCCAATATTCCTTAATCAGTTTTTTAGTTTTTTCCTCCTCAGTTAAATCACATCCAGTACCCACCCCTTCAAAACAATCGCAATCCAGCCTATCGACGAACCGACACCAAACTAATCGCGAATAAGAAAAATCCCCTTGCCCAACAGAGACTCGGGGCATCTCAGTATCGCGAGGCACAAATACGGGTGCGCAGGCTAATAGCCCAAGTTTATCGCAATTTTTCTTAGATGCCTTATAGCCGCCGGGGAAGTTCCCCAAAGCCGCGGAGGGTGAGGAGGGTTGCGCGTGGCATGGGCGAAAGTTGGCCGGAGGCGGCGCGCTCAGTCCAAGCACGTATGGCGCAGTACTTAGACGCGCAAAGTTGAGGCGCGCGACCACGGCGCTATTATATTGCGCGGCCCGATCGTTTACGCAATCGTGTCGCGTGTTGCGCGCCTGCGCGTCTCTCCTTCACTCTCTCTCTCTTTCTCTCTCTCTCTCTTTCGCTCTCTCTGTTAGTGTGCATGCGCTGCAGCCGGCGAGCCGCGGGCAGCACGTGCTTTAAAAGCTCGAGAGCCGGCACACGCCGTCGTCGAGGCTTCCGCTCAGTTTCATGTTCTCACGGGGAAATCTTCACCTGATGTAATTGAGATTGCGAATCGACACCAGTGTAATGAGCAGAGTGATCGGTGCGACGATTTTTATCTTCAGCGTTTTTGTTTGACGTAAAGTTTTTGTCAAGAATTGATTAGTTGCAACTATAGTTACTCATACCGATACAAAATTGATGTCTTTACTACTCATAGATTTATAGCCCGATCGGAAAAATCTTAGGGGTAGTCCTATTTGCAAGTAAGGTCCTACTAAGGCGTAAATGGGAAATTTTATATATGCGTAATGGGGCGTCTTCTAGGTCCTAGTAGGGCATAAGGCTGACTATAGCCCTACATGTGCCTGATCAGACCCTATAAATTTGGATACACGCCTTACTTAGTACACCAGGGCCCTGCTTTCGCTCCGTTACGCATCGTATTACGGACCTTATATATTACTCTAACAGGGCCTTAAAAACTCTTAACTTTTTGACAATGCCCTTATGATTGCCTTCGATAGATTTCCCGACTGCGAGCTTATTTAATTAGTGAACAGAATTAATGGATATATTAGTTGAATTACTTTTTTTGTAATATCGCGAAATCAATTTTAAATTTAAATATTTAAAAATTAAAATGTAGAATAGATTAAAGTCTATAATTGCTGTCTCGTACATCGATTATGCAAGTTATTGTACCTACACTCAACAGAAATAAGCTTAAAAAATTAAACCGTTGACTTAAAAATCATTAAAAATAATTTATTCTTGAAGAAAAGAGTTCTATAAAATAGTTACTTATGTCTTTTCTATCCTGTCCCTCTAAATTTGTATAAGATATTTTCACTTATTTATATTTTCTATAAAATAAGCACATTTGTCAAAATAAAATCCAAATAAATCTCTGCAAAAAATGAATGGCAACTTAACGCAAAAACTTGAGCCCTTTGAGATAGTATATAGAATACTAACGAGGATCGCTCTCGTAAACACCGTCGGTCCGATAACGACGTCGACAAAAGACGGACTTTGCGTCGATAGCGTCCCGGCGCTCGGATCGCGCCCAAGGGCGGGCCGATAATTCGTCCTTAAACCCGAGGCGCCCCCGCCTCGTTCCGGCAGCTCGTCGGGGAGAGTGAGCTTACGCGAACGGCCCGTTGACCGTAATTCGAGTTTTAGCTGCGCGACGCGACGCGCCACCGGCTTATTGACATAAGTGACGTTAATCGACGAACATCGCTCAGGCTCTCTCTCTCTCTCTCTTTCTCTCTCCCTCTCTTGAGGAGTTTACCACTTGACGGAGCTGTTGCTTGCGCTTAACGCTGACTCGGTCGAATCGAATTTGCCCAGTCGCCGTAGTTGAATTAGAGAAATATTTTTATCGACGCTGCGCTTATCAAGAGCCACGAAGATTGGCGGAATAGAGCTAAATATTTAAAATTTTTTATTAAATTAGCCAGAGGATACGCAGATAAAAAGAATGCATAAAACAATTTTTTCACGTCATTCGTCACAAGTAAATATTTCTTAGCAGTATAGAAATATTTGTTAATATAGTTATAATAAACGATTTCTTTTTATGGGACGCTTTAATCAATTTCTTAACTGTTAATTCCTAATCATTTGGTGGGATTTCAAGCCACATTCATTAATTATTTAATTAAGTCAGTGACTTTGTCAGGAAGGATTCTTTTTATCTGCGTACTATAAAGTAAACTGAAAAATTTTAAGCTCTCGTAGAAAATAATTTATACTCGGTTATGGATTGTTATTTCGTCAATCAAATTGTTTTTTCTTTAAACTTTTCACTTTACGTTTTTTAATACGATTTGATGTTATTATTAAATCGTGCTTAAGGGATTCTTAATTCGAGAAATTAGTGAACAGATCGTTAAGTTTGCGTATACTTAAAACAAGAAAAAGAGAAAGTAGTTAAATAAGAAAAAAAGTGAAATTTGAAAATATCACGACTGAAAAGTAGAGAAAATCTTGCTAATTGGTTAAATCCGAACTAGCCATCTAGAAGTTGCCGCAAGCTCTCTCCCAGTGTCGCGCATCAACCCCCGGCGTCTCCATTCTCCTCGCTCCGCGTGATTTCCCTCGGCGAATTCGCGTTTTGCCGACGGAGCGGAAAGGAGGAAGAGGGATGGAGGGAGGGGACGAAAGTCGTCTCTCGGGTGTTCTCGCGTCGGCGCGCGAGGTTTAAATCGGGAGCGGCGGGCCGGGAGGCCGCGTGTCGCGGGAGGTGCGATGGAGTATTTTTATCGAGCTAAACATAGGCACAAATCTCCTCTATACGAAATCCGCGCCCTGCGCGCGCACCATCCTTTATCCTTCCTCTCGTTTTCTTTCTCTCTCTTTCTCTCTCTCTTGACTTTTTTTTACCCTCCTCTCATCTCATATTCGATCTAGCCTATGCGCGCGCGGCCCGTCAAACTTTCTAGAGTGAAAATAGCACCAGCGACAGGCGGCCGACTAAAATATGTTAGGCTCTCTTTTGAATCTTCCAAACTTTCGTGAGTTCACGGCCGTTTTTAGATGAAACCTTGAGTCCCAATTGGCATGGTTACTTATTTGTATTATTAAAATTCCTTTTTTTCTTTATTGAAGTGTGTACTCACTGGTATGTTGTCTTGTTATTGTTTGTAATAGTTGCGAACTTACCTATAAAAGAAAAAGAAAAGTTTTCATTAGCATTGAATTTTTATTTAAAAAAATAAATATATTGTTAGTTACAAAATATATACTAAAAAGATCTGGAAAACGCGTGATAATGATTTAAAACATGAACAGAATTCCCAAATATAATTATGGAAGATTTGACTAAAAAAGTGCAATGTTTTTCTATTCATTTTTCTCAGTGCAATATACGCTGAGAAAATTTTCACGTAAAAATTGCGGCGATTTTTTCATAAAAAATACGCGGTTGACAATACTGTAAATTTTTATGTGAAAATCTTCATAATTTTTACGGTTTGTTTTTTGTAAAATTTATAAAGCTCGGTCAACTGTCCAAAATTCAAGTAAAAATTACGGTTATACTTTCTCGTAAAAATTTACATTCTCGTCGACCATCCCACGATTACCTTTTTTCACGTAATTTTCACGGAAAAATTCTCTCATTGTATAAATTTATCAACGGCTTCAAACTCCCACGCTCTTCGGGAAGAAAGAACCGCGAAGTCAGTGACCGCGTACTCGAACTTCATAAAATAATGAAAAAAAAAAAAAAGTAACCGCTACTCTGGACCAAAAAAAAAAGGCAATCGCCAAGCCAGCGGAAAACATTGTACGGTGAGCTTGCGTGCATACGGTACCCCGCGACGTGCATAATCCGCGCGGGGCGCACTTTCGCCGGCGAGCTCTCTCGAGGCGTAACTACTCGTTAGCGGCCGGCGCCGCACTCGCGCGGGCACCGGCCTGCGGTGGCCCGTTACTGTGCGCGGCCCAACCGCAAGAGCTTCCGCGGCCGCCGAAACTCCGGATATCGCCCGGGCGTTTGCGCGCGACGGCGCAATAGCCAAGACGCGCAAAAGCTGTTGGGGCGAAAGAGAGATAGGGAGACGCCGATTGCCGGGCCCTATAGTCGATCAGTGGCCGATTGGTTGCGCTGGCTTTGGACTTCGAGGAGGCGATGTTTACTGTCGAGGTGTTAGTGTGGTTAAGAGCTGACAAGTGGACGTGCGAACAGGGTGGTGATTATACGGTAGCAGTGAATTTGTGTAAATGTTGAAGCTTAACTGGCATGTAACTAAAATTATTAAAAATTATATTAATTTTCCGAACGCGACCGAGTAGGTCACCTCATTAATAAAAAAATAGTAATTTTTTTAAACCTACTTTTCTCAGTGCATAGTTCATTAAATTGGCTTTACTTTTGATTTTTTTTTTTCTAGTAGACGTCATAAATAAATTAAATTTTCTTCAAGAAATTTATATCGAATATAAATCTTCCACGTGGATTCGTAAATACTTACGCGTAGATTTTAATCGAAAAAATATACGTAACGACTAAAATTCATTTCAATCTGTGTAGTGTGTCAGGAGAGATAAAACAAGGTTGATTAAAAAAAAATAAGTTTCACGTAACGGGAAAAGAGTTTCGAAAAATAACCAGAGCACAGTCGTTATCTATTATAGATACAGGCTTATCATCACTTTCCGGTGCGATGGTCGATAAACTGTAAGTACAGAAAAAGCCGCGAACTGCCAAATTTAGCTTACCGTTTGCTTACCACAAACAAAAGTTTACACCTATTTCCTGTTTTTCGTATAAAATTATTAAAATTTTTACAAAACTTAACCGCGATGCAGGCTAAACGATCTTTATTTAATTTAAAGAAGAAAAAATTATAATTATTTATTTTTCTCAATGACAAAATCAGCGTAAATAGAGTTTAAAAAGCTCTACTTGCATCTGCTTAATTAATCACTTGAGTTACAAAAGCTTTATAATTCAATCAGTTCCATTGGTTTTAACTGATTCATCAAAGCAACATCAGCCAGACAAATCGGTCCTTACGTTAAATCATAAAATAAAATCATTTTTAATTCCTACATACATCAATTGCACCATCTTTCATTTGCAGTGCTTTTTAAGTAAACGTACACTACTTTATACATATTTATCGTTAAAATTAGATCAATATCTACTATAAATTTATAGCAAAATATAATCAATTTTTAAAGTTACTCAAATCCCGCCGAAAATTCGCGAGCTCTGTGTATTATTGTCCGACCCGCGGATTATATCACCGCAGAACGTAAAATGACCGAGGCTGGTTCGAGGAGCTTACTCATTATCTATCACGGCGCTGCACTTCGCGAGCGTTTACGCGCGAATCGCGCCACCCGCCGATATTATATATATATCCGGGCGTTCCGTAACGCGGAGGCCGCGACGCCGCCGCTGATGTAACCCGGAAGCGTCGATGTCATTTTTTTTCCTCCGCGCTTCCATACTCACCTCCGAAAGCACGATCGAGCTTTCGGCGTCGAGGCACCTCGCCGACCGACCGCTACATTAGCGATAAGAATTTCACGTCCGAAATTTTTTCCAGTTCCCTGTTTACCCACTTCCCTGTTAACCCACTTACTACTGTTTTTCATTCAATTATTTATTTTATATTTTGCGGTATTCTCTTACATTACAGTATAAAGAGAATAAAAAAAATAAAACAATACGTTCCACTGAGGTATCTTATCGAGTTTATACTGTAATAAATGACATGAAATTTGCTTCTAGTTACATCAGGCATTAAATTTAAGATTTTACATTAAATTTAATAATTTTACATTGAATTTAAGATTTTATATCAAATATAATATATTTGTTTGATTCACGTAATGTACACGCTTAAGTTTTGCTTCCATTACCATAACATTAAATTTAATGCAATATTTTTTACGATGATTTATAAATCGAGAACTGAAATTTGTTAACAGTCAATTGTCAATTGTCCTCTCTTAAAAAAGTGATGACCGGATATTATGAATACATTTAAAACATAAAGGAAGAATATGAAAATGACTAACTAGAAAAATTTACACTGACCCAAATTTAATGATAAAATAAATAAAAGAATGAAAAAGTATAAAAGCTTTCAAGTGGCGAAAATGCAGAACGTTTAAGAATATCCACACGGCGCAGAATCGCCTATTCATCGCGCGCTCCATTATGTCGGTACGCGAATTACATTCGTCGGGAGAAGCTTCGAGGCTGGTCGGTGCACAGAACGCGCGGCCGAGAGCGAAGTGTTTCGCGGCCGCGTCCTTAATCCGCGAGAGGTGTATACGCACCGCCGCCGCAGCCGCCGCGACTTGGGAACTTTCTGCGCAGTTGCCTCGCCGGCGCGAAGGAGCGACTCGCTGATAATGTCGCGGCCAACTTGCCGCGCCGTGAGGTGAGCATTTCTGGGTCGTGGGCGCTCTGATAATACTCGGCGCGCGTCCCGCTTCGAACTTAACCACATGCATCTGGATTTATCCTTTTCTTTATTCCTCTTTTCAATGTTTTTTTATTGTAGGGAGTTTGGGATTGTGACGGTCTGTACACTTGGTTCCCATTAATTCGCTTGGAACATTTTCAAAATTTTGAAAAAATGGCTACGATAACCTCGAAAATGTCAAGGAAAAGATAAAGTAAAGACAAAATCGTAGCCATTTTTTTAAAATTTTGTAAATGTTCCAAGCGAATTAATGGGAACCAAGTGTACATTCGTTCGTAATTTGATTATTTCTTTTTTAAACGAATTGTTTAAAACGATGAATTTTCTGGGTTGTATATTACACTGAGAAAAAAGTATTTTGTAAAAATTACGATTTGTTTTGTTTAGGACTAAACTCTCATTGTCAGATAAAAATTATTAGTGTACACCATACAGTAAGTTTTGCAGTATTTCTAGGATTATTTACATACAATAATGTCCAGTAAAATTTAGTATATTTATGGCAAATTTTAGTATGGTAATTTTTATCTGAGAGTTCAGTCTGTCATCGCATTCTCATACAGATATACCTAGTAGATTTTATAATATTTATTTTCAATGTATGAATGAAATATTTTCAATGTATGTCGTTCACTGATTATTTATGTGAAAGATAATTTACTAAATAAAGTTCAATCTACATTTTCTATTAATTTTATAAAATTGATAATTCTATGGATTGAAAATAAATTATGAAGCCTTACGAACTTAAAATTAAAATATCAAGAAATTTGAAAATAAGTACTTTTCTTTAACATCTTCAATAAAAATATTTATTATTTCATTCAATTGGACTTTATTTGTTAGATACGATTAACATTTTTGTGTAGTTCATGTATAGCTACACCACAAATGATTAGAATTGAAAATAACACGTGTAAAAATTTACTGCAGGTTATCTAATTTACACATGTTAAATATACGCCACTCTTGAATTCTGAAAAAGCCGAGAAAAAGCTTGAATTCTGAACCAATACGCATAAGAACTATAGTCAAGGAAAGTTACGAGATAATAGAACAAAAAATAAAACTAGAAACCAAAAGAAGAAAAATAAAGTATCGCCCTTTTTTTAAAAGAAAAAGATATACACCGAGCAATCAAGGAAAAGATAGATACAGTGTACTCAATCTGCGCAATTAAAATTGTCGCGAGCGCTAGTTAATACGTAGCTCTGCATTAGTCACACGTGAAACGAGCGTTTAGAGGCGATAGCGGCGCCGATACCGTTATCGTTTCTTACGGATTGTGGTCAACTGGCGCGATTGTGTGTGCGCGCGCGCGCGCACCACCGACGTCTAGCCCGCAAAGCGATGAAGTCACTCGGGCTTACCGCGAAAAACTCGCAGACCGCAATCCTCGATATTTCGATCGCCCCGTGCCCTCTCCCCGGCCGCGACAATTAAAAATGCAATTTCACCGAGGCACGCGCACTATACTCTCGACGAGTTTTTTTTTTTTTTTTTTCATCGGGAAGAGAGTCGCGCGCGTGCCACTTCGGCTAATTAGCCGGCGAAATATTACGAAAGGCTAGGATTTCATAGAATATACATTACGCGGAGCGAATGATTATCACGTTATTGATTACTTTTGAAGTAATAATTAAGCGCCGCTGACAAGGTGATTAATAATCGAGTCGGCTAAACGGCATCGATCACTGCAACGGTCAATTAAAATCTGCGCGTCCGATCCAATTCTTGTATTCCCGTAATGCTGCACAGTATCCTAGACTTGCCAATTATCTTGAGTGGTTTATGAAATCATGTAAATGCGTGCACAATCTGTTACGTCGAGTATTACCGATAAATTTTCTTATAGCCGATTTTAACTGCTACTTGCAATCTATTTCACTCTCGGTGGATTATTGCCATAAACGTTCTTTTTTTTTTCTTTATTTATTTAAATTTTCATTTGAATGTTGAAAAGATTTATAAAAGTCAGCGATTTTTCAGCATAGATCGATGATAAATCACCGGGAATTCTTGGAATAACGCGGGTCTCGTCATGCTTAGCCATCGCTGAATCGCAGAAACCGGTTGGCCGCATGACGTCATGCATTAAAAATTGAAGCAAACGTCGTCCGTCCAGGTAATTGTTCCCCGAACTGTCGTCGCGCGCGCTGGAAAAGCGACGAAAAAAACGATGTCGTTACAGTAACCGCGAGTGCAGAGGTATATATAGATAAGACGCGCGAGTCGCGGTGAGGCGAGAGGAGTCGGACGATCGTTCCGCGGTCGCCGATAAGCATCGCTTAGTCACGCGCGCAGATATCGAGACGCGGTCCTGTGGGAACATCGAACGGCCAGAAAATCAACGATAGGATCCGATCGTCTGCGCATAATGTGGATCTGTGTTGCGGGCTAGCTTTAACTGTTACCGATCTAGTCGGAGTTTTTATTTTAATTTTTTTGAGATACGATTTTCTTTTTGTTGCATTGAGAAAAAAATATTGTAAAAATAACTGTTTATCTGGGTACTTGATCACATACTGGGCTCTATATAGATAAAAAGGATCATACTCTATATAGTAAAATCTCTGTGGTTACGTTCCTAGACAGATAGTAATTTTTACAATTTTCTTTTTCTCCAAAAATATAGTAAATTTTGCTGTATGTACACTCGCCTCGAATTGAAGCTCGGAGAACAATTCAAATATTTGCAACGTCGCATGAAAATTTCTAAGCGCTAGACAAGGATGTATAGTTTTGTCAT
>JAWWEN010026672.1:0-16822 GCA_035582955.1 Sycophila texana | reverse complement strand
TTCGTGCACAGTTTAACGTTGTAAATATATCAATAAACTGCACGAACTAATATGTGCACGATTCTTATGTGTATGAACCATACCGAGCCAGTTAATATTTACTTTGTCAACATTCACATTATTATTATTTTTATTTCTCATCAGCAGCAAAAATTAAGGATACTTATACTTTATAAGCATTAAAAATGCAATAAATTAAAAAATATATCAATAGCCAGCGTAACGAATTATTAAATCCTATTCTAAAATATCACTTGATCAATAAAAATATAATAATAGACTTTCTAAATGTTTACAATCACAACTTCATTATGGAAAAATGAAATTTTAATATATCCCCCTTGATCTATATATAAGTTCCACCGTCCACTCTCGAAAGCCCGCTTCACGTTAAATTACTTATAATCCTGCACAAAATGCAGTTCTGCAACATTAGCCGCGACTCCCGTCGTCCATTAGAAGTCCATAGACATTTTTTCGCCCCGTTCTGTGCGGATCGTCGTAACCCGAAGCGCCGCGGAAAAGCCCGAGTTATCTCGACGCTAAAAGGAATATAGCATCATAGCATGTATCACCGCCGCGAGTACAGCCAGTGTTCGTCGTGGTGCGGTGCGAGTGAGAGGGAGAGAAAGAGAGAGAGAGAGAGAGAGAGAGAGAGTGCGAGTCGGGCCTCGGCTTTGACGTATGCGGATCATGAGTAGATTTAAGTCGGCCGAAATTAAACCACGTAACCAGTCGTCACTCGCGCTCTTCTCGTAAGTAATCAATTGTTTGACAACATTCGCCACACCAGCGACTTAGACTTGTTCGCGCGCCCCGAGGTTCATCGACTGCACCCAAGTACGCGGCCGATCATGGACGACCCATTTCTCGTTTTATTATCTTTTTTTTTTTAATATATATATACCGTCGCCCACAAACGCGGAGCAATTCCGAAGCAGTCGCATTGTGAGATTCGCGAGGAAAGCCTTGATTTTCGCGAGTAGTGTCTGCGTGTCAGTGTAGGCGGATGCTTCCGCGGACTCCAAGGCTCCAACATCTGGCTGCTCCGTTAGTTAAAGAGCGCAGATCTATGGGTGGGATAAGGTTGGATGCGCACAGGTTCACGCGAACATTAGACTCTCAATAGAACAGGTTTAATCAGTCGTAAAAAAGTCTGTATCGTTGGTTGTAGTGTAACACAGATGTGCATAATTAATTGTGCAGTTTTGACATTCTAGCCGCTCGATTGTTGGCGACTTGACAGCTGACTGCGGAGCCGAGGCTTTTCGGAGCGGAAAATTAGTATCCAGCTGGCTGACGGTCTGCGTGTTTTTGAACCCTTTTTAAAAAAAAATCTACCTGTTCGTCTTGTGACGTGTACCACGGTTGATTGTATTAATCAAAGGCATTGCTGTCACGACGGAGAACATTTTTTTTTAAATATAATGTTCAAATACTTTGCGCATTTGTGCGCCGTCTTTTATATTGTTTATTGGTACAGGTGTTCTTTTTTTTTTTTTTTAAAGTACAAGTCTTTATTTTTTTTAGACGCTCAAGTTTGATAAGAATGTGGAGCGCGGACAGTAGCATAAATTTAACGCGTTGAGTTAATAAATTTAAGTCATTTTGAGATTAATTTGTATACCGCATGTTAAAATTTACCGTCTCAATTTGTTGTATATTTTGTAAAACCGCAAGGCAGTCTATTTAGGTGAAAATATCGCAGTCTTTTGGGTAACGAATTACTTTTTGCTTTATTTGTCGCGTTTTTTTTTTGTTCGCATATGTATTATCAACATCAATATATAAGCGCGTCCGTTTTTTAAAGGATCTTATCAACATACGTGGACAAAGATAAAATGTTCGTATGTGTACAAGTTCGCGCGCTGCTACTAGATTGTTCAGCGAAAATTTTGCCGATAAAATTTTAATAGTTTTCTTTTAAACACGTTATATAATTTATGCCACCTACAATTTTGCACTCTTGCAATTTATTTTCTTTTTGTTCATTTTTACTGACTCTTTACTTTATTAGCGGAATTGTTGATTTAACTGCGCAAATTTTTTTTTTCAGATAATTTTTTGTGATATATCGGATTAATTGTCTAGAATCATGGGTGACGATAGCGATGATTTTAATCCATGCGCCTGTATGTGGAACCATGACCTGGCAATGCAGCGACTTTTATCTATTGTAAGTTTAGTTACTTATTTATAATAAATTAAATTAAATTAAATGTTTTGCAATTTCTTTGCTCTGCTTTGTGTACGTAATTTGAATTATTTTGTAACAGTTTTGTAATTTCCTTGCCTTGCTTCCTATTACTCAATGTTTACTTTAATTTAAACCTTTGACAGTGCATTTTGCAGATGAAGCATTTTTTTGTTTGTAAAAGTTGCAATTTGATGATTCTGTAAAAGCTATTTAATAGCTAAGTCATAAAATGTTAATATTATTGTTAATTTTTAAACCGGAATTTTAAATATTGATCAAACTGAATATATTTTTATTTCAGTTAAGACAATCGCAAGCATATTGTACAGATAATGAGTGTCTTACTGTATCCAGATGTAAGTATATTTATTTGCAATTTTTGTGTATTCCATTTATAAATAATAAGACTTGTTTCTAACTCATTTTTTTTAACAGTGCCTGGTCCAGGGAATGCTTCAAGTGAGAGTGATTTTATGATGGTATGCTTATTTGCTATAGTAGGCATGTTGTTGTATGCTTTGAGACCTAAGTCTCTACGTCAATCTGAAGATGGTACAAAAGCTAGAGACAATGATCCTGTAAGATCAGTTCTATTAATTATAATTAATAATTATAAATTTAAATTGTTATTATTTTCATGATTAAATATTTTTACAGGGTTTTGATGGTGAACCACCACAACCACCACCAGCTGTTAATTAAAAAATAAAGTATTTGGCTTGTGGCTGGTTCTATCAAGCCATAAAGTTTGTAAAACCATAAATTGTAAAATGTAAATTTGTTTTAACACAGCTACATGTTTCAGTTTTTTTGACATTATGTTTTGATTTATATTACGTTTCAAATAACAATAAAAATGCACTATACAAGAGACAGGGGCCAAAAATGTTTTAAGTTTGCATTCACAACATGTGCGTATGCACATGTAAAATATAATAAGAATAGTGGTAAAAGAAAATATTATAACTTTAAACAGTGTATCAATTATTTGTATGCATATAAAAAATAATGTGCTGTGTAACAGCAATTGTAATGTAATTTGATCTGAGAAAGTATTAAAACGATTTGTATTTAAGGTAATTAACTGCGATTTTAAGCGAGAAATGTAATTCTAATAAGATTGATATGAAGTATAACTGTTTATCAAAATATTTGTACATACAAATGTGGAGAAAAACATTAATAATTTAAAAAAAAGTTGGTCTTTCATTTTAAGTAGAAAAAAGTTTGTAAAAAATAATAAATTTTTAATTATTTTAATTAAAATTTTCTTTTTACTTTAAACGTGTTATATTCTTATAGAAATAAATAAATTCAACATTTTTAGACATAATCATTTATCTTATTTTATTAACCTTACAATATAGAACTACATAGGTAGTGTATGCGTAAAGAATTTTTTTTTTTACGATTATGACTAACCTTAATTAGTTATAAATCATCATTATATAAAAAAGATAACACTTATTTACAAGAATCAAAGGAATCTCCCTTATGCTTTTTGGCAACCTGCTTATCCTCTTGATTGTCAGAGGATTTTTGTAACCTCGGTAATCTCTTATTTTTCAAAAACGCCATTGTGTCTGCGGGTGATCTAAAGAAAAATAAAATTAGTCAAAAATGTCCATATTTGAGATTTAAAAATGGCAAATGACATACCGTGTAATTGTAGTAATCGTCTCTTTTTGGACAACCATGCTACCATCCGTTGTGCATATACTTTGATTTGAACCTTGAGCAATGCTCAGTTGAGTTGTTACAACCTTAGTTGGTGTTTCAGAAGTGCTTTCTGCCTCTTCTGTTGGTGTAGACGATGGCGTTGTAACATTTAATTTGCTCTCTCCCGCATCAGGTTTTTTTTTCGTTTCAGTCTCTGCAGATTTTGTGTCGGATTTCTGCTTCAATTTACCATCTTGCGTTGGAAACGTTAATGTTGGTAAGCTAATCTTATCGCCTTTGGTATCGTTTACCAACTTTTTCAATAAATTTGCTAGTTCTTCCCTTTTACGCGTAACAATAATTTCTTCAAACCAATTTTTCAGCGTCTTAATAGGTAATGTATAATTTGTAATTGGTGTCTAAAATATCACAAATTAATTATTTTTTCTGTTTCCCTAGTTAACAGTGTAATAGTTAATTAAAAATCTTACCTGAAAAAAGCTTTCCACATACTGCAATACGTACAGTCCACAATCAGTAAAATTCGATTGTTGGGGAACTTTTGGACAGGCACCTTTTATTGTATCTTTCGTAAAGATCTTTTTTGCACCCATTTTTGCTTGATATTCACAACTCAAATAATCCCTTAATGTTGCAACAACTCGATTTCTGCTGGCTCCAGTCAGAGAATCGAATATTAATATGCAAGGACTAAAAAAAGAAAATAGAAACATAAAATTTTCCACTTTCACAATCCGTTATTCACAATTTAAAAATCAATTATACATACACTTTTACTATTTCTTTATTTTGTGCAGGTTGGCAGTTTGTTTTATCAGTTTGATCGGCACTTGCTCTGGGTTCAGATTCATTCTAAACAAAATATTATTTACAATAATTATAAATACGTTATATTTTATTTTTTATGTGAAATAAATAAATCTTACATCTTCATCACTGTCTGTCTCCATCTCTTCGTCATCTCCTTCTGCTTCATCTCTTTCTGAACCATCGTCATTTGTATCTAACGTAATAGTACTAACTGGTGTGATAGAAGTATTACCAATAGTGACTCCCTGTAGTTTTTCATCTTTTTTCTTCTTATCTAACAATTTTTGATTTTCGGTTTTTGTTTCCACCTTTGGGGAAACCTTACCAACTAAACCAGGAAAACAAATAATAGCTAAAAACCAATGGGCACTGAAAAAATTTTTTTTTAATTTTATAATTCGAATGTAAGATTTAGTATTTATTATATGTTTAATTATAATTAATTAAATGGGGTATAAGGAAAAAATTATTTAAAATTATTAAGGAATTATAGTATTGTTTTAACTTACTGTTCATTTATGGGAATAACAACAAAATCTTTCTCAAATATATTAACATTTTTAGTCCATTTTTGAACTCTCGCATGACGTCTACCAGCAGCAGAAAGATTTTCTGAATTCTCTACTCCTTGTGTGTGAGGACTCGTTAATCGTTTATAAAAATATGAACTGAACACGTGAGTCCTTTGGTGGTCAACTGGAGAAAGAACTTCTAATGTCAAATATTTTAAGTAAAAATCAATTATGACATCATTTAAAAATTGATCCTCAGCAAGACATATGAAATCTTCAGTATTTATAGCTATGCCTCCTTTGGCGGGTGGAGCAGGATATACTGTTATCCTATAATAAAAATTAAGAAAATCGGTAACTTATGTTATTTTATATATTTGAAAATTTTGTTAAAAATTACGTTTGAATAGCTCCATTTGAATTAGGAGTATTTGAAGTGGTAGACCGGGTTTTTACTGCTGTCACCTGGGACTGCTACAAAATAATATATACATTTTTTATTAATGTACTAGATATATTTAAAGTGGTAGTTAAAGTTTAAGGTGGTGGTAATCATAAAATAAAAAATTACCGTTGTTGTTTTAGGAGATGCTCTTAGAAGAATATCATTAGCTTCTTTTGAACTTATTTCTTCAATTATAGGTTTAAATATTTCCTTTAGAATACTTTTAGAATCATCCATAATCTTATCGGGAAGAAGTGTTATCCTTCTATGAGTGTGATCTAAATGGAAAATAATTATGAAGCAAATGTTAAAATTTTGTTAACAATTCAAATCTTGTTGAATATTTGGTTAAATATACCTCTACTAGTAGGATCAAAATATGGACCTTTTGGATCCTGCATTCCTAACAAGTCTCTTATCCTCAATCCAGTAGCTATATTTGGATAAAAAAATATAACTGGCATTGTTTTAGAAAAGTGTATTAAAACTTTCACTATATCTAAGTACTTAATTTCAACTGTCATATACGAATTTTCTGCAAAAAAAGAATGAAACATTTTTTCAATAATGGCATATAATTAAATTAAAAAATTTTTTCTTTTTTTTTATATAATAAACACAGTAAAGAACAAGACTAAAAATAAATTACCATCTTCTAGAAGTGGAACTTCCAATTTTAAGCCACTTGCCGATATGAAGATATCATTAGTTGGAATATACTTATAAGAACCTATTCTTACAGTACGACATGTCAAATATGTAGTTATTTCGCATATGGCTGGATTCATCAAGTATTCTTGGACATCCACTCCTAAGAAAAGTAAAATGTTCCAACAATTAATAACAAAAGAAATGCGTTTTAAGTCAAATTTGTCTTGAATATATATCAATAAAGTATTTATACCATGTGTTTGATTAGAATTGATGGTGATTATTGGTTCTTTGTCTAGAATTGTATCGCATTCTTCAGCCTGAACAATACTTTGTGAAGTCGATGGTTCTTTACTATTATTTAGCCGTTTCTGTTTTCTACTGTCATCTTCCTCATCTGATGATATGGTTAGACATTCTAAAAATAGAAAAAAAAAATACAATAATAAATTTGTAGTTTTTAAAAACACTTTTTGCAATAAAGAAATTAATCAAAATCTTTACCTGGCTCCTTTACTTGTCTTGTCCTCACTAGTCCTCTACCTCTACCCCCTCTGCCTCTGCCTCTTTTCGCAACTGCATCTCTTTCCACTTTATGTGACATGGCAGCTTCACTTGTTTTGTAAAACGTCTACAATATTAAATTAAAAAAATCAATTATTGTAATTATAATTTTCATACAGCGTACATAATGTTATAAACTGCTTATACATGACAAGTTGAAAACAACTATTTTATGAAAAAAATTACAATAAAATTGAAACAAAAATTTTAATAAATATTCTTACTTCCATAGGTACGGTGTTTTCCTTCTTAGGTAGAATACCAGAAGAAATTGGAATAGCTTTTACATTTTCTGGTAGTTTTCTTTTACACCTCATACAATAGTTGAAATCAGCCGCACTCATTCCACAAAATGAACACACAGCCAGCATCCCTTCAATATACTTGGGTACCTATTTTCACACAAAAGCTACAGTATCATTCTTCTTTTACAAACTAACTATACTAAAGTACAGAACCCAATTATAATAATAGCCAAAGTTTAAGTGTAACTTATTTTCAATCCAAATCATAGAAAATTTGACATATGAGTTTCGTGTGCATAAATAGTATAGGGGATGAAGGGAATAAAAACATAATAAATTAATTTTTTATTACTAGAATAGATTCAATTTGAATTATATGTATAAATAAACTCATGGACATATTAATTAAACTTTTGTATGAAAATAAATACCTAATACTTTTATATGCCATGAAAAACAGGTACTTGTAGCACTGTTACAGCTTTGGCAATAAAAAAAATATTAAAAAAAATCTTGCCATGTCAGAGATTATAACATTTTTAATAACAGTATTAATAAAATAATTAGTTTTAAAAAATAAATGAAAACTTTAGAAATCAGCACAATTCATGCAATATCTTACAAAAATATGAATAAATATATACTTAAAAACACGTACCCTTGGACTTACTGTTGGTTGAGGTATCACTGGTTGACTTTTTACCCTGAAATAAAATATTAAATATGTGATGCATTTTATTTAATGATAACAAATAGAACAATATTGGAATATTACAAAATGACTTACGGTGTTTTAGGCTCAACAGTATTAATTGTATTTGCAATGTCATTAGACGTACTTTCAACATTTTCTTCATCATGACTTACAGATCTAGTAGCAGTAACATCAACTATATAATTTATACCAAGTGTCGGTTCTGATACTAAAGACACCTGAGGTTCATGTGTAGAAAATATACTTGCCTAAAAAAACGATAAAATAAATTATTGATACAGTAATGGAGCACGTCCGAGCGTTTTCTACTCAGAGTTATTAAAAAAACTAAAAAAAGAAAAAACAATTTATGACCGTTACTTGTTCGAGAAGATCCTGAACAGTGCAGTCCTCTTTAGGAATTTCAAAGGTAATCATCCTTTGTTCTCCATTTTCTAAAATTACAAGCATTTTTGCTTCATTTCCGGTAATTTGGTGTTGCACTATCGCCGTGTGGGGATCATCAATCTCCTGCTGAAAATAGGCCAAACTTTCACTTGAACTCTCTTCAGGTTCAGATTTGGCAGTACAATTGAGTTGAGTCAGTCTTTCCAATTGCACTACATTATCACTGTCGATTTCCATTGGTTGCTCGATGTCTTCGGTCGTCGTGGAGACCTGGACCTGCCGACTTTGTGAAGCTGCTACTTGCTGTCTTTGTTGCAAGTGCTGTTGTTGGTGGTGGTGGTGGTGGTGCTGCTGCTGCTGCTGCTGTTGCTGTTGCTGCTGTTGCGTCTGTTGCTGCTGCGGCAGGTGCTGCTGCTGCCGAGACAGGCTAAGCAATTGTCCCATCGCTCTATGTCTTGTTGATTGTGCGGGTTGAACAGGTCGAGGCGTTGGTGTAACAGCCATTACAGGCTGCTGACGCTGTTGTATTCGCTGTTCATTATTTTGTCTCTGCTTCACAGTCGCTTGTTTTATTCTCTCGCTTAAAGTACCCATTTCTGGATATGACATGGCCTGTGTACCTTTTGCACCTGACACAGAGTTTCGTTGTGCTGCATCTTGGTGAATAGGTGGCCGTGCCTGTGGCCCTCTTGGGGGCGTGTTTAATTGACTCGTGCTTACTCCACCGGTGGATACTCTTGTACGTGTCGTAATATTCGGATTATTTGCAATGTTAGAGGCACGTTTCATCTTCCCTATCTTCACAGCTTGAAGATTTGTCCCTTGCAGGGTATTTCTTAAAATTCCAGCGGGCGCACTTATAGTCTGACGTTTATTTAGAGGCACCAATCTTGTTGGCTTCTTCTCAGATCCACTTTGTATTGCAATGTTAGGCGTTGGGATTTGAGCCTAGATTTAATAAATATTTTAAATTTAATGTTGCCTGATTATGGAAGGAAATTATTATTTTTTAATAAAATAAGAAAATAAGAATACAAACCTGTGTGATTTGCTGTTGATTTCTTACAGTATTTGTAACAACATTTTTTACAGGTGAAGCTTCTTTTTTCATAACAAGCTCAATTGATTCATTCAACCAGTTACCTAAGGATTAAGTATACTTAAATTAAACAAAATTGATAAATAAATGGTTTACATATTTGTAAAAAAATTACCTTTACTACTAGAGTCAGTTTTTGTATAAATGGTTGGTTGAATAGGTGAATCATTGGTTTTAATTATGTACACTTGCCTGAAATTAATTAATAGAAGTTTTAATAAGCATAGAATAATAATATTTATGAAAAAAAAAAAAAAATAATAATAAGGGAGAAGAAAGTTTTCTTATTTTTTACTAATAAAAATAATAAAATCCTTGAGATTATTGTATTATTGAAATTATTGACGTTATATAATCATAATATTTTTAATTTCTTAATGAAAATGGGAAAGAAGGAAAATAAAAAAGTGCCATCAGTTTGGATATGCAATATGAAATTACCGTTGATCCAATGAAGTTGTAGTGATGTGACTACCTAAATTAATAGTCTGTTGTGAAAATATTGACTGCTCCCCAGTATCAGGAGCAGCAGCATATGTTAAATTTGGTTGTGCTATTACATTATTATCCTCAACAACTAATTGGACACGTTGTCCGTCAATTAAACATATTGGCTGTAGATTTTCAATAGGATCTATAATTGTGTATGAACCATTTGCATTGGTCACTACATTAATATATTGTTCCATAGTATTTAGTATTTGATCCAATGTTCACACTAGCAATTTTGCTTATCTGACTTGATTGCAGGACAGTAGGAAATTGTTGCTGCCGAGAGAATGTTGCAATGCAAGGGTCCATTTAAATCATCACCTTCAGCTTTGGATATCTGCAATTTGAACCTACTAACAAAAAACATGGAATTACAGTACTATAAGATTTTAAACTATTTTATTTATTTTCTTAAAAAAATTATTATTATTTTTAATACATTCTAAATAAACAGCAACAATATCCTATTATACAAAATTGAATACATTTAATTAATTAAAACTATTAAATTATAATAAAACTAATGTACAATGTTCCTTATTAAATATTATACATTGCAGTCTTAAGAGAAGCCTATAGATTTGATTGAAATAGTCAGCATTTTTTTAAGTAAAAATGTTTTTTTTAGAAATTAGAAGACATTGCAGCTTCTTTAAAATTAAGGGCATTGAGATCCCCAAAAAAACAGAAAACACTGAGCCAACAATGATGTACGGTGAAATAGAAATAAGCTAGTAATCTGTCACTATCGAGGACAACGTACATATTCTAAACACTATACTAGAGCACTGCAAGTCACAGGGACAATACATTACTAGAAGCTCCTTTAATTTCTATAAGAATAATTCTAGATTAGAAAAAGCATACATAGATTCGCATTGATAATGCACATTCACAAGACAGGATGTCAATTATTGACAGCTACAGGATTAGCCCTTGCAATTGCACAACACAAAGAGGGATTGCTAGATCCTTATGCAGGTATTCCGATGACAACAAGCGAGATAAATATCAAAGTAAACCCAGCTTCAAAAGATAAGCTGGCAAAGAATTCTCTTGAAACGTGCTCGTCGTGATCCTAACGTAAATTTAAAAGGAGTTTACAAGATGCCAGGTTGCGAGTTGATCGAATGATTCCATGGAAGCATAACCTCTCCAAAGTAGACGCGCGGCGCTCGCAACTTCAGCGGTATATTCCTTTTTTTTTTCACTTCCAACCCACCGCGCACCTGTTACACACATTTCCCCGAATTCTCAAGGTCCCTAGTCATCGACGCAGTGCAAAATCTCAGTGCCTTACACGGTCTTACACCCTACGCGAACAATGCTCTATATGCACAAAGCACCTGGCACGAGGCGAGTCGGGCTCTACGCAGGCGACGTCAGGCGCGAATCTCCCTATACTCAACGGCAAAGTGCCGGAACCCACCGGATTACTCGCGGCTGCCGCGCAAAGGACTCTGCGTGCACGTGAGCTCCAGGGTGCATAGCTACATAGTGTGCATCAAGCGGGACGAGCGATACATGACACTCGACTCCGCGGCAACTTACGTGCAGGAAGGCTCTCGCGAATGCTCTTTTCTCACTCGGGGTTGTGGACTCGGTGCGCAGACCTCACCGATCCTCATCAACGACGACCTGCTGCTGGCTGCGGTGACTCGACGGCGGATGTTCAGCAGGCGACATCGCCTCGGTCGTTCGTTCCTCCGCAGTACCAGCGCCGCGTGTCCGCACGCCTTTACACCGCAGCGTTGAGGTGCTCACGAGCACGAGCCTATGCACTGGGTGGGCCTGAACAGGATCGCGCCGCCTCGAGGACGACCGTTCCTGGAAGTGTCTCGGATGCCCCCCGAGGTGGAGGAGGAACCTGGTGAGTCGCACTTGCGCGCGAGAGAGAGATCAGTGTTTCCCTTCCTTGGTTCCTCGGTCCCTTCCTATTGCCCGTGTCGGGGCACGCAACAGTAGTGTCCGTCTACCTCTACGCTGCGTCGAGCACTGCATGTGCACGGCGCGCCGCCTCGGCAGTGGAGCTGTTATGTATGCGATGCCGGAGCGAGCGCGTGTGTGCGTGAATTCTCTCTCGCGAGTCGCGTCGCGACTACACAGTGGTCGTGGAACGCGCGCTCCGCAGGCCCCGTTTTCTTTTTGCCCGCAGTGCGCTCTACTCCGAAAAATCGTGCTCCTGTGGCGATGCTGTATTTTGCTCTTCGATGGCGCGTGTACTTATTTCGCTTTTGATGGCTTCTGTTGGAACACTTCCTCGAGTTTCGTTCTAAAAAAAAATTTGTTTTTTAATTAATTAGCCGATAATTTCAATTCTTTTAGAAGAATATTGTTAATTAATTAATTACGAGTGGATTTTCTTTTATTTTTGCAGATTAAGGAAGCATGTTTGCGCGAGTATCTCGCATGAATTCGGCAATACGATCGCTCGTTCGCACACTTGCAGTCGTGCAGTGATGATGTCTATTCGGCAAATACGACCGACAATATAGTCTGTTCTTTAGCTACAGTATCCAAAGTACGATCTGCATGCGCGAATATACGTGCGACTGCATGTGTTTTAGCTCATTTGCAACGTAAAAATGTAACAATTAAGTTTACCTGATGCTGTCAACAAGCCGCAGTGAGAACCGGCGAGCAGTTTTAAATGCAGCGTGCCCGCCTGGTGCCTGTAAATAATAAATAAATCGTACACGCACACAGCCACACGAGCACTTGCAGCTGATATCCTCAAAATAATAGCGCATATATTCGCCGTTATTATACGTTGGAGGTGCGCCTTAATGATCCAACCGACGTATCAATGCCATCAATGGGCCGGATTGAAAGTTAGGTTTTCCGCGGTGTTTTCAAGACTCGCGAGTGCATGGTTGCTCCACTCCATTTTTCGATGGAGCCAATTCCTGCGAAGTGCGAAGATTCTTGTATTTGTATGTATATTACTGTTATTTCAGAGCATCGGTGTAATCGTAATGGCGACCGTTTCAAAAAGGTACCACGTGACCAAGTCGCCGGTGGCGATTGGTCGCCGCGAAAATGATTCCCGGACTCGCCGCAACTCGAATGGGGAATTCAAAACTTCTAACGCTTCTTTCAGGCTCCCATGCGTCCGTCAACTGTCGTTTTTAGTCGACACCGCCCGGGAAAAAGGAAGCTCCGACTTTGCAAGTGTTGGTCTGTTTTTTTATTGTGGAAAATAGTGAAAATGAGTTTTCGCGATTCGCGGAGTTCGTAGGCGACATAAGGAGAGGTTTTTATATGAATTAATTTCGCTCTTGTTGTGACGACGGCGAGACTCGGAAGCTGTGTACACCAAGCTCTGTTGTGGTCTGGAGGTACGTATTGTTTATTTTAAAAATTTGTGTCAACTTCAATAAAAAAGTACGATGTTTTTTCTTTTGAAGCACGTATTATGCGAAAGAGTTGTGAACGTGAAGGATAAATTAAGGAAAGTTTTATTTTCTGAAGTGATCGTTTTTTATGGGTTCAGTGTAAACGATTGACTTTTTGTCTGTAGCTTTCATCTACACTTAGAATTTAAGGATATTTTATTTAAGTACGTTTAAAATGATTTTCTTTGGTAATAGTGATTAATAAATTTAATATAAAATTTTAGATAAATTGTTAGAGACAAAAGCATTAAGAAACAGACTCCAATTTTATCAATTGTGGTAAGAGTAGTGACAAAGCTCATTAATAATAAAGAAAAGTTTAGAGTGATTATTAAATATATATATTTTTTTGTAAATAGATGGAATCTCGACTTCCTAAACTGAATTTCCAGTTTAAGGTACCTGCAAGGACAGTGAATGGAAGTGACAATATCAGTTCTCTAAAAGCAAATGTTACATCCAATTCAAGTGTATCATCAAATACAAGTAATAAAAGTGTGCAAGATCAACCGAAAACAATGAGTTCCAATATTACTACTAAACCTGCCGATGAGAATAAAGCACCAGTAACTCGTACAGTGAAGACAAACATGACTACCTTATTGAAAACAACTGGTACAGTAGCTAGGGGAGTTCAAAAACGACCTGGCCTTGTTAATAATACGATCGAACCAAAAAGAGCTAATTTGAAAACGTCAATGAAGGTCGGTGCAGTAAGGCCAATTAGGCCAGCAACTACAGCTGGAAATCTTCCAGGTAGCAAAGTTGTGAAACCATCTGCAGCTTCAAGTATTGTTGCTGCTAAACCAGCAGGTCCAAAACCTAGCAAATGGGATCTTAAAGGACGTTTGGAATATACTACTAAAGAATTGACATCTTTGAAGCAGCAACATAGGGACATAACAACGCAATATAATGATATTCAAGAAGAAATCATTAATCTTAGAGAAAGTGAAAGTAACAGTAGATTAAAAGCTGACCAACTAGAAGTTTCTGCTAAAGAATTAGGTAAGGAAATAGATTCTTTGAAAGGGGAAATAGATAATCTTAAGTTGGAGAGAGATAGTTTAATCAAACAACTACAAGAATCAAAAAATATGTACGAGACAACAGCTGCATCTTTAAAAGCGTATGAAGATGATTTAAATACTAAAACCGTTTTAATAACAGAACAATATAATCAGATTATAGAGTTAAAGAGTAAATTGGAAATTCAGGAAAAAGAAAATGCTTCATTAGAAACAAGAGAAACAGCACTTCAAACTTTAGTTCAAAATCTTGATATGGAAAGGAGAGTTCTCCATAATAGTATACAAGAGTTAAAAGGAAATATTAGAGTATTTTGTAGAGTTAGACCTAAAATTCCAAAAGAAGTATCTAAAAGGTATTTATTTAATTACTTACTTCTTTATAAAAAAAATCATATTTAATTAAATAATTAATTCTTTTAAATTAATTTATTTGTAATCTTTCCAGTGAGTGCACTATTAATTATCTTGACGAATGTACTTTGGAAGTTGGCAAAATGGAAGAAGGCGTTAATAAATTGAAGCCCCAGCGTTTGGAGTTTTCTTTTGACAAGGTTTTCCCACCAAATACTTCTCAAGCAGATGTTTTTGAAGAGTTATCAATGCTTGTGCAATCTGCATTGGAGGGCTATAATGTATGTGTATTTGCATATGGCCAAACAGGATCAGGTAAAACCTATACAATGGAGGGTTTACCTGGCACAGAACAGGAGGGCATGATACCACGAACGGTATATATTTATTTGAATTTTTATAGCAGTATATAAATGATTTTTGTTTTATAATTTTCTAATTTAATTTATTAGGTAAAACATATTTTTAATGAAATGAAACAATTTGAATTACTTGGTTGGGAGTACAAAATTGAAGCAAGTTTTCTGGAAATCTACAATGAGCAAATAGTGGATCTTCTAGACTACACTCGAAAATCGCACGAAATAAGAATGGCAGATAGTAAAGGAAGTGACTTATATGTCAGTAATCTTTTAGTACAAGAGATTAATAGTCCTGAGGAGCTTAATCAGTGCCTTCTAATTGCTCAGCAAAATCGTGCTATGGCAGCTACGCAATCTAATGAACGGTAAAATTGATACTAAACTTTTATGTTAACCCAAAAATTCGTTATTTAATTTAAAAAAATAATCATTACAATTATTTTGCAGATCTTCACGATCTCATTCTGTTGCGAGAATACGTCTCATAGGTACGCATAAGACTAAACAAGAAATCTCAATAGGAAATTTGAATTTAGTCGATTTGGCTGGTTCTGAGCGATTAAAGAACGAGGAGGCCGCAAGAATTGCGGAAACAAAAAATATAAATAAATCACTTGCCAATTTAGGACACGTTATTTTAGCTTTACTACAGAAACAAGATCACATACCGTACCGAAACTCTAAGCTTACTCATTTACTTATGCCTGCACTGGGAGGCAATTCGAAAACACTTATGCTTTTAAATATTTCACCATTAGAAGAATCATATAACGAAACGTTAAATTCACTAAGATTTGGTTTCAATGTGAATAGCTGTAAAACCGGTACTATCAAAAAAGTTAAGACTGTTTTATAAATTGCTGTTCTAAATATGTTTTGATTAAATTCATGGCCGAAAAATGTACAAAATTTTATTACCAAAGTTTACTAAAATCAAGTTTTGTTTTGAGACTGATCCTAATAACTTTGAGTAATATCTCCAACGAAAATTTTTCAAAAAAAAAAGATTCGAACCGTTTTTAGTATTCTGAATTAAAATTCAAAATATTTCTTTTAATTCATGGCATAAATATAAAGAAGCGGCTACGAACTGTCAACACTTATTAAGATTTTATTTTTAATTTTTGTTTAATTCTTGACTACAAAAAATTACTTATATTTCATGTATTATTAATAAAGATAAGGTACTCGTCTGAATGAGCTGTACAAAGTGATTTATAATTTTATATAAGTACTAAAAAATGGATCAACTGTTTTGATTTAATTATATGTATTAATGTAAAAGAAAAACAGATGGTTATAATTTTTCGAAGTTGTTTCATAAAATATTTTATCACGAATATTGCACAAATATTGTCTCTGCATATTACAATGCAGTTGAACTTTTTGACAGATTTTTAACGATATTGTACAGATAATAAATATATAAATTTCTAAGAAAAATAAGTGAATGTAATATTGGTCTAATTCTTTATGCTAGTAATTTTCATGTTTTTAACTAAAACATCTAATTATGTTAAATGAATAGATTTGCAAATAAAAATAATACTTTCTAATCACATATTGTTTTTCTCTATATATTGCATTCTTTTAATGCTTAAATTCTTAAAATGCATCAATATTACTCGAAGATTAAGTTCCTGTAGAACATAAGAAGATGTGACTGTTTTATCTTAAAAAATGTTGCTTTTTGAGCTTGATCCAGAAGTTGTGATTTTTACTGCTAAAGTCAATTATTTATATTGCAATTGATTGATTACATTGGCTCAGAGCAATTGTAAAATAAAAAACCCACAATAATGACAAGAATAAAAAACGCTGCCAACTGCACTGGCACAATGCTTTCTCATAGAGATGTCTGCATCTCTAGTAAAATTGAGAATTAT
>JAWWEN010026651.1:0-16826 GCA_035582955.1 Sycophila texana | reverse complement strand
TTTTTTTATAGTTCCAGTTTGTCCGCGCTTTAGGTAAAACTATAGTAATTTTTAATGGAAAATTCTTCTCCGTGTATATGTAGTTTTATATTTTACAACAAGCCAATAGTACTGTTAAACTTTATTGATTATTCTCTGCAAGAATTACGACTGTGACATATAGTACAAATAATTAAGTAAAGTGAAACTGATTTAACATTATATCACCTACGATTTTTTATATAGACTCTACACACCAATAACTGCCTTGATTCATTAATTTGAATGCCTATGGTAATTTAGATACTGCATTAATTACCATTTTTTCCGCTACATCAATAAATCCAAGAGGCATAAATTCAAGCAGGATTTTTTAATTACTGACTTCAACAGTTGAAACATAAATTTTCTGCGAGGTGCGTCAGAAACCATTATACTCCATTCACTTAATATTTCTCGAGATGTTAAATTAAAACATTTTTTACGTCATCTATCAAATTATACCCGCAAAACCCACTTACAATCCCTATCTTACCAATGAGTTTAATCAAAGCATCGGACCCCCATCAACCCAGAATTATCCGCAATATATCATTTTCTCACCGACTATAAGGCGACAAAAAATAAAATCGAAAAATGTATGTACACCATACGCGTAATTTAGTCTGTACTATTATATACTACTACACTGAAAACAATTTTAGGAGGATTTGTAACTAATTAAAATTGTCAAGATTTGTAAAGTTCCTCAATCCCAGTTCCAGTCTGTTCCAATAGCACTCTGCATGCATAAATGTACACTCGACCGAAAGAAATTCTTGTGGAACGTTTTAAAAATTAAAATAAAAAAAGTTAAGAAAAAAATAAAGTAAAGACAAAGTGAAGACAAAGTGAAGACAAAAAATGACAAATACGAATCTTCAGCGTTATCATTCTTTGAAAATTTTGAAATGTTCCGCAAGAATTTATTTCAGTCGAGTGTACAATGACGTTTTTTACGTCCCTCGGGGTATACCGTATATGAAAAATAATAATTCTATAACCCCAAACCTTTCCTCAGCGCACACTGATAATAATACGCGCTATGCCTGGTGGAACGAATAAGCTAGCGGGCCGGTCGTGCGCGAGAAAGTCGCCGTGCAAATTTCCGTTATTTTTTTCGCCCGCGCACCGACCGCAAGAAAAGCCCATTATTCGCGGCGGCGACGTAAACAAAAAGCTTTTTCAAACGATCCGCGCGGCCAGTCGTATAATAATCGCGATCGCACGTCCGCTCAAATCCCCGCGTTCATTGTTGCACAAAGGCATGGGGGCCGAGCGCGCAACGCCGGTAGGATCGATTGTGACGCAAGATAATCTAATGCCGCGCGCTTCGTTATCCAACGGGCATTAACCAATTTTAATTTTTAACATTGTTTTGCCCGTCTGAAAGTGCAGTGCCGCTGACCGTTGTGTCCGGTGTTTTCTGTACGATTACGAAACTGGCCCGATTATTATAGGGTGGTCCATTCCATTGTTATACAGGATGAAAAGGTAGTGTGGCTTTCTTGCGGTTTTTCGCGGATACTGTGTAGGAATAAATATTAAAATTGTACGGTAATTACTTGTCATTAAGTGGAATTAAAGGTACAATGGAATTGTGGACGTCAGGTTATCTAAGATTAATCACTAACAAAAAAAAAACTACTAAGGTGTGTGATTGTGAACTTATTTATCTTAAATATTTTTGTTATTCTTTAATAAGCTGTCTCTTTTTATTTATACTATATTATTCTAGCAAAATCACCGTGTCTCGCGTATACTGAAATTTTTGAGATTAGAGCAGGCAGAATTTTTATATTGAACAGGCATTTGCTTAACATTCAAATAAATTTCAGAATAATTATTATAGAAAATTTTAAAACTCAATGTTTATTTTAATAATAATATATCAATGAAATTAAATAATACTAACTTCAATGGTATTATTCTTTTTTACTTACCAGGAGAGTAGCACAACCTCCAGGTCATCGATTTTAATAATACTTTGAAAATTGTTTTCTCGTAACGAGTAATGAAGCAAATGAGTCTTATTTTAATCTCATGAGCTTTTGAATGTCAATTACGACCAAAAAGAATTAACATTATTCATATAATAATAATCAATGCTACAAAAATTATATACATAGCTAAAATCATATATATTTTCTCAAATATAGAGACTCATGGGATAAAATTAAAGTGATGTGCTTTATTATTCGATATCAGAAAATAATTTCTAAAGTTTCAATCAAATCAGTGATCTAGAGGTATGTCACTATCCTGATGGGTTTTTTTTTATACATTGTAACTCATTTTTACGACTATAGCAGACTTAATAACTTCCACTCAAAAAGTAAATTCCCGTAGAACAGTATTTTGTAAATTTTAAATTTGCTTCTTCAATAAACAAAAATTTCGAAAGCTTTTTAAAGAATTGTATATATCTTTATAAATAAACATCAAAATATTTTGAATTTTGGCGGCAAAAAAGCGCGGTAATTTTCCTATTGGTTCATCCAATTCCTTCACAACATTCTGCCATGATTTTTTAAATTAAGCGCACTCGAGTGGAAAAATTACTTTTCACTATAAGTAAATTATTATAATCAGATTAATACATTACAAAAACTAAAAAAAAAGAAGAAAACATAGTTGTATGAACAAATAACATGCTCTGATCATAATTCATAGTAACAAAATCATTCTGCATCACCATACCGCACATAACTTTCTTTTGGCGCATTTAAACGTGCATAAGTCACGCGTTGCGTTATAACTCAGCGTAAAAAGGTAACTGTGTAATTTGCAGCTCCTTTTTCCAGTGATCTGCGTGCAACACGATAGTTCGCCATGATAAGAGAAGTTCATTGTGTGCGAATGGTCTACGTGACGTAATAAGTTATACAAATCGGTAATGAAACTTAATGACTTGAGCTGCCACGCAATGATTGAATGATTTGTCCGTTTTAAGAACGTAGTCATTAACACTCCTTGTTTTTGTCTTACAACCTGCCGAATTGATCGTACCCATTTTACTCGATCGAAGAAAAAGTAAAAAATAATACGCGCATTTCTCCAGTGGATCATAAATTACTCGCTCTAAATATAATTTGCATTTTTAAGCCGTACGTGCACCCAGCTGAACTTATGCAATAACTTACGTACCAGGACTAATTTTTACTGTCTATATTTATTTGCCCGCAATTTGATTCTCGGTTAATCTAATATTTGACCGTTTTCACGGGTACACCGTGAGACTGATGTAAGAATGCGACGTTGGTGGCGCGATTTTTTATCCCTTATATTAAAATGCATTGCAATATGATCGAATTGAAGAGTCTTAAATTATCGAGTTTATCGAATTATCGAAATTGAAGAGTGTGAAAGTAGTAGCAATTAAGCGTTTGCTTTTTTGTTTTTGTCGTCTTCGAACTAAAATAATCAGCGCGCGAAGCGCGCGTGTGAATTCTAGTTTATCTTTTAAGTTTAACCCTCTTGGGAAAGTCGAAAGTTATTTTGGAAAGCAAGAACAATTGTGGGTTAGCCGTTTGTATCGGTTGGTTGAAGGTGTACAGTTGCTGTGTAAAATACAGATTTACTCGCAAGTTTTATTGCTATTGTGTGGTTTTCGTAAATTAGCCACATTTAGCTAACAGCGCGTTTTATTGTTTTGGCGACGTTGTAAAATAAGTAAGGGCCGTCATTCAGTAAAACGTACGAAAATTCATTTATTCTGCTGTTTGGAAAATTCAATGTAATACCGTTTAATTGTGTAGTATAATTTTATTATACGTATTTTGCAAGATATATAAAAAATTATACCCTTGACAATAGCATATCTTAAAAGTATCATGTATTTATGATGTCATAATTTACTCATATGATTGATATACATAATAAAATTATACTAACCAGAAGAGTTTTTCATTCGTCAAGAACTCAGACGTATGAATACGTTTGTCAATGTGCACGGTAAACAAATTATCTGAGATATCCCATCTTGAAACCCTGAGTCCGTAAATAAGTTGTGCAATTAATTAGCATATTTATGTTTATAGAAAACTAAGCGACTGAAAATTTTTAAGTGACATTTGAATGATTTTGATTTTCAGTGCAGCAACTACTAAAGGAACTTCATAAAATAAAAGAAAAGAACAATAAAAAAGATAGTTGCAAATTAGGATTTTATAAATAAACTCATGTTTTTTAAATCTTTAAAATATAAACCTTCTGGCAACGTGTTAATTTTCTTGAATAAAATCATTGAAATATTTCGAAGTTGCGAAGCAACTATTTAAAAGAGGAAGTCTATTATAGTTTATAGTTTTGTTATGCTAAAAAATGTCGACTTGTTCAAAAGTTACGCAAACGAAAGTTGAATTTCATTTATTATCAATAACTTCGAAACGAATAGAAATTATAGAATTTTTTTTTAGCGCAAATAAAGCAAATTATAATTTTCTTTTTCAATATTGAAACGTTGAATCATTTGGCCCGATTTCTAAAAAAAGCAAGCCTGTTTGAAGGATAAATAACTATTGACCAATATGAGGTCTAAAATTTTGACTTCCATCATTTTTACGCCTAAAAAAGCAAGTCCTACAATTTCAACAATATCTTTGATCCAGAATTCTGTTGCTCTCCTAATGGAACAACAACCAGATTACCAGATTATTTTGATGTACAATTGCTAATTCATGTAATTCTTCTGTCAAATGGATTTTCTCTTTAAAGAAAAAAGAAAAAGAAGAAAAGCCGAATCAATCACGCCACACAATTATAATCGTCCAATGGCAGTTGAAGGCCACAACGAGACTAAACGAAAGGTCGTGACAGTTTGGCCATTGACCCACAAGCAGCCTGAATCGACTTTGGATCAGATTCAATGAAAAAAAAAATCAAATTACTCAAGGTGACGCAGGAAAGAGATTTAAGATATTTTCCGGTTCATCAATGATGTAATATAATTGTAAATATATTTCGATAATACGCTAATGTGCTTAAATTAATTCGGAAAACATCGTGAACTAGAGATAATGTTGTGTATTATTTAAAACTATACCGACTCCATTGATGATCAAAACGAAGAAGGTGTTAACTCGTCAGACAGATTCTAAAAATTTTCGGCTTCGAATTTCAAGCGAATTAAATTCGGTTGAGATAAGCGCGTATCTTATATCAATGACCATCGATTTATACGACAAAAAGTGCATCATTCGTCATTCTTTCGTCCGAGCGACGACAAAAGAAACCGATCGATCGAGTAGACGTAATCGCGGTGGACCACCTTTTTACCGCGCGATTGCAAGTGAAATGGTCTAAACACGATTTTACCATTTCCCGATCCCGACGCCACTTTTGTGCGCTCCACGAGCACGACCCAATTATTTCGCGAAGTCGTGCCGCTCGGGTCCATTGCACTTTCTTTCTACCGAAATAAACTCCCCTTTTCCCGCGGCTGATATCTTTTTGGATGGAAACAAAGCTTAAAATAGAGTCTGATTCCAAAAATGGTTCTAAAAATTAGAAAAAAAAAGTTTTTAAATTGTTTTACTTTAAAGAATTTAATAAACGACAAATTTAATTTTTGCACTTTGCACATAATAACACATTACAAATAATGTAACCCAGCAGAGGAAATTTATTTCCTGTTCGCTGGTCTGGCTCTATATAAACTAAAAACTTATGAACTAAGTACTTAATACTAATAAGCGATTAAAATCAAAACAAAAGTTAATAGTGAAGTGAAATCGGCTTAAATTCATTTTAATGATCGAATTATACTGTAGATAATCGAGATCACTCATAATTTTTCCATGCATTTTCTGAGTCTAATTTTTTGAGACCATAGTTTAAATGCTAGAGAGCTTGAAAGTGGAGCTTTTTCCACTTTTTGACATTTTAAACTTTATTTCTGAGAATTTTTCCATAGAATTTAAAGCAATATAAACACATACCCAAATGCAGGAAGGGAAGTATAACAAATTAAAGAATTAATATTTTTACTCACATTCAACTCTTTAAAGAATTCATTTATACGAAACAAAAGTGTATTAATTACTGAAAAAGGATATCACGGTCTTAACGAGTGGGACAGCTCTCTCTTTTTTCATTTTCATAAATTATAATTTTCAGCAAATTGGTTTGTATAATTCATTTCATTGTGCAACTACTATATCTAGCCTCAGCAACCCACGATAACTGCCACGTATGTCTTAAAAAAAATTTTCGATATGTCTCACGTTAAATTGAAGGTTACATATACATCCATAGTCATCAATGAAAACGTCCGTCTGAAAATTAATTCAAGCACGCGGAACCGAATTGTCGGAGCAGCCATTTTCACACTGTTCACAGCGGCGCCGTCAAGGTGAAAAATTCCCTCGAATCACTCAGGGCCCATTCATCTTCGCTCCCCTGCGCGCTTTCGCGCCTCACTGCGCCTAATAAGCCTCCCATTCCTCGCGAATCAAAGTCAAATCAATTTTCCCCGATCGCTATCCAAGAAGCAAACATCGGGCCTCGCTCGGGTGAAAGTTTTCGGGCGAACTGCCGTTTTCTTGCCAGTGCAGGTGCACCCGGATTAGATAACACCGCCGCGTGCCCGGGACACGGACAAAACTCATCGGTGCATGGGGAACCGGCGCGAGATTTTAATTCGCGCGCGGCGCGGAGGGGCGACGATTTATCATTAGCCCGCAAAGTTTCACTCGACGGGAATTAGCAACTGTCGGCGCGCGGAACCAATCGAAAATCTGTCCGCTTTATAGTTCGCTGTATTAGCTGTTCTATACGCTTATTCCGATTTTTGATTGGGTGGCTTGGTTTTTAAACGCGTGTCGACGGGCCGCTTTTTGGGATTAATTATATATTTGCATCGGTTTTAATTGGCGACTGGGAAATTCGGGTTTTTTTTTTATTCGCGTTTATATCGTTCGACAGTGCCTGTGCGAAAATTTACATTTTTATTTCATTTATTTATGGTTTTGTGTGTCTAATTCTGTGCTTTTAGAAGTAACGACGTTTTTTTGTTGATGTAGTTAGGGGATAGCAGGGTATAGTGATTCACCCTTTAAGGGGTTGTTACACTACCTTTACTCTGAGAAAAAGGACTCGCAGATAAAAATTGTTGACATACTTTATAGTACATTTTTTTGTATGTTACAATAATTGCAAATTGGCATTTACCATTTATTCGTATCATTTCATAGAAAGTAAAATTTAACGAAAGGGTCTTTTTTGTTATTTCTAATAGGACGTTTATTACTAAGCCTTGAAAAATTTACTTCCTTAAATTCAATATAGTGCCTAATTACTTCCCTATGATTTCATTATCAAAAAAGTGAAAAAAAAAAATGAATATTTCAGAATGTACAAAAAAATTAAATACATTATTAGAATTATTCTTAAAAAATATTTATACAGCTTTCATAATAAGAGGAAGTTACGTGGAATATAATAGATAGATTATGATAATTTAAATATCTCAGAATTTACGAATTAATCAATAGTACTCCGAAGGAAAAGCAACAGCAGACGGCAAAAAAATTTATTAATTCCAACTTGGTATCACTAAGTACAGCGCTTCTTGATGACGGGAAGTTACATCGAACGTAAAAAAAAAATTATATTACGAATTGATCAATATGCCTTGTAAAAAAGCTGATGCTTTCAGCGTTTATTAATTAATATTTATATAGTTTTAAGCAGTTTAACTGCTCGTAGAATGCCAATCGGTAAAAATATCAAAAAAAATCGAAACAGTTATCTTTTCAATCTCAACAAACGCTCGAAGCTCGGAATACATTCACGTCCTATAAAATGGTACCTCAAACCAGTTCTTTGTCTCCTTATAATCGCGTATCATCAAAATGACGCATCTTCTCCGCGCAACTACACATCGCCGGGGAATTCCCCGGTTACTTGCAAAACGTAAAAAGGATCTTGAACTTGACAGGAGCGATAGGCACGACGATAGACCCTCACCAAGGTGAACCTGTACGCCGGCTGCTGCAACCGCTCGAGGGTAAAAAAAAACATGACACGCACGCGCATCGAGCTTTGCGCACGCATAGTACAGACGACTATAGATCTGAGTTTAGATGCAGTAACCGGAACGCGGAAATAATTGTTGATATCTATTATTATTATTATTATTTTAATTTTTTTTTATTGTTTCTCTTGATTCTTCTTTTTTTTATTTAAAGTGCGGTTTGGCAGAGTCATTCATATAGTGAAGCTTAGTCATAAGCGGACCTAGAGACGAAAATTAATGACGGTTTGGTTCAAAAGAGACTTTGAAATTTCGTTTTGATGGATCTTAAATTGACGGGTAATAAAGTTTATAAACTTTTGATGTTTTTTTTTTATTTTTCTGGATTAAAAAAAAAAATTGCTAATAAAGTTGTACGTAAATCATCGTATAAATCTAAAATGATAAAATTAAAAATAATTATATATATAGTCACATCTTATAAAGACATAGCATAAAGAGTCTTTTTTAATCTATTATTTCTAAAGTACTAGACTTGTCTTTCAAAATCTAATAAACTCTTAGGTACTTAACGTAGCATCCTATAAGGATATACTATAAGTTTATCAAGTAATTCTAAAAAATTATTTTAGTCCAGTGTTATAGAAATGCAAATTAAAATAAAATCAAAAAATGTAGATCATCCATTATTTAATCGTATATCTTTTTGAACCTGTTATTATGTCACATTCAGATAGAGAAAACTTATTTTCTATACTGACGACTCCTAAAAACATCATAAAAATGATATTATTCCCACTTTCTTTTGTTTTGCAAAAAGAACTTAATGATAAGATTTAATGTAATGATGATTGCTCTGAAGTATACGTTGTTGACAGTAGATCACTATAATTAAAAAAAAAAAATTGCATACGTTTCTTGCCGTATCTTTTCGTTAATCGTTCCGAGTGGGACATATTGTTTTCAGTTCATCAACGTAACGATTGTCTCGAATTTTTTTTTTTTTTTTTTGGCCATGCATCTTTCTAACGAGTATTCGCTGTTTACGTCATGTGAGTAACGTGGAACAGTAAAGAAGCCGCTTATTAGCAGCATGACGTAAGATAAAAATCGTAGTAAAATCCACTCCATTATAAAGGCGCGCATGCCTAGTGGTTCCTTATGACTATCTTTACATAATTTAAGTGGTATTATTATAACTTCTTTTTTTTTAGTTTTTAGTTCCTGAAACGTTATTTCCTATTTCATGAAACTGGTTTGTAGAATGTAAGATGATTCATAAATTTCTTACAATTAAACGAAATTTTAAATTCTCAATGAAATATTAATAGAGTTTACGTGTTTAATGAAGGCAAGTGATCTGTGGACCATTTAAACTTTTAAAACAAAAACAAAAGGTTAATTTCAACTTTTCGGGTAAAATGCTACAAATTTATCGTCTCATTTACTCTATACTCTTTCGTGAAAGTTAGAGTTTTATCTTATCTGTAAATTATATTCTGAAATTGCATACAATAGTGTCATAACGTACACGATTTTATTAGCATCATTGTCATTCATTTAAAATTTTATTTTAACAAATAAAAACTCATAACGAATTTATTTTATATACAAGATTCTACTTAAACGTTTCTAGCGAGTCGTGACGCGTTACACTTCTTCCTTACATAAAAAAAAAAAATTGAATAGCAGTCAAAGTATTTTGCTGAGGCGATCGTCGGAACGTGCAATTACACATTGTTATCGACTCTTTTTGACGCACGAAAAATCCAAGAAATTTTTTTATTTTTCCGTATGTGTCGCAAAATTGAGGACTTCCAATTCGCGGAAAGATGTGCTCATCAAGCAGCGACAGACGATCCTATGCGATTAACGAGCAGTTCAAAATTTGAGCGCAAATAAGCAAGGTGAGTGTGCACCTTGAAAAAAAATCCCCGCTTTCGGTTGTATTTATATATCTGCATTGTCTCGGCGCGTTATGTAAATTATCGGGATTTGCACGGAATTCTTAAGCAGGGACATTTGTTTACCCACGGCTCGAAATAGATGGGGTGTGGTTTGAACTTTTGATGATTTTACAAAAGAATTCAAAATTTTTACAATTATAATCGTATGTTTATAAAGTGGTAATAGAATAAAGTTAATATAGTTTTTTATGAATTAAAAATGAACATTTGTCTTTACCAACGTTATAACGTGAGTGTGATGATTTTAAACGATCAAAATTAACCAATAATTAAGCAATATATATCCTTAAATTTTATACCAGGTAATTAATAAATAAAATATTAAATTCCTGATGTCTACAAGCAATTAATTTTTATAGCATTTTTATAAAGTTTAATAAACCTTACATTTTATTAGTAAGATACTAAAATTATCGCAAGTGTTATTTAATAACTGTAATAGATAGTGTCAACGGGTTAGTATATCTGACAAAACTAGTTAGATATCCTCGATATTGATATAAAAAATTAAACTTGTATAAACGTATCAAATTAGATAAATTTAAAAAAAAATGCAACTTCAATGCTTTACATCCTCAATTTTTAAAAATAACTAAAAATTAAAATAAAAAACGTTTGCATCACAACATTTAATTTAAAAATACCTGCAATATTACATTCAATCATTCAACAAGAAAATAACAAAAACAAACAAAATCAAATCCACATATATGGTAATTCCTCCCAATAAACATATACTAATCAATTACCTCGCTTCTGTATTCCACCGCACTCGACGTCAAAAGACACCACGCTATCAGCCGCCAAACTTCAAATCTCCGACCACATTAAAAATAAATTAAAAACAAAACAAAAATAATGCAGATGAAAGCACAGAAATCTCTCAAAGAAGCTGCAAAACGTCTGTAAACCACGCACTGAACTGCACAGAATCGGACGAGCGAAGTCAGCGAAATGAGCGAAGCTCCGGTCTGGTCATTTTACTGAGCGTGTGCGGCTCGACTCTACAGTCGGCCGCGACTGTCTGCGGGTCCCGCGGAGAGGCGTTCCGCGCTCGGACCACGCGGACGGATGCCTGCGGCGGGGGACCATCGGCGGTCTATCCATATTACCTCGCCTCGCACGTGGTCCTTCCATCAATCACTAGGAATCGGTCGCGTTATTGTCTGGATCAATCGATCGACTGACCTTTTATTTTTTTTTTTTTTTTTTTTTTATGGCGAAGATTCCGATAGGCCGATGAATTCGCTGCTTTGATTTTTGACGGCTATACTATATATCTTCCTGATTCAAATTAAAATTCTATTAAAACTGTATTAGGACAAGTTTGCGCGCTTATGTCTGTGTATAGGAAGGTAAAATAGGTAGGAGGAAGTAAATCGTGAGCTTCAAAAACTTGCTTGTAAATCTCCTTGATTTTTATTTTTTTATTTATAGATTTTATTTTGTTTAATTTATAGATTGATACTGCTTTACTATAGAAAATTATAAAGTAGTTGATCAAAAAACATGATAAACTAACACTGCGAGGTGTCGGAGAAAGGGACTAAACGAAATATATCTTTTTAGATAATAAAATATTAACAATTTTTATCTGAATAATCTCCTTGTTTCATAGTCAGACATAAATCATCTTCATTGTAATTGGAATTTAATATTTTCCAGTTTCTTCTTAATTTATATTTTACACTAAAAAAAAATTATATAATTATTTGAGCAATTCACTTCTTTTGTCAGTCGATTTCCTTTCTTTGTCATGAATAGTAACAATTTTTTACGTTAGTCAGGTAGAACTACTGCCAAAGAATTTTATTTTGCTCAACATCCAATTACAAAAATTCTTTATTAACTTTCTGATAACACACAATAAAGTAATTTTTACTATTTTTTATACATTTTCGTCTAAAATTGCCTGAGATAATTTGTTTATTTATTAAAAACAGCATATAATTAGAAAGTCTCCTGCAGCTTCAGTCTTGTAGGAGCATATTCAGTTAAAGTTTTCTCGTTTCTATGTTATATCATAAGAATTATTAATAATAAAAAACAGAAGTTACTCATTAAGAGTCTCCAGAATAAAATAAATAAATTTTTGGTCTATTTAAAAAGATAAATCCTGTGTAAAAAATTTCAACTCCATCTAAAGTTATAAAACTGGCTCATTATGCTGAAAATTTTATCGGATTGCGGATCTTGCTCATCTTCAATTATTCTTATAATGTAACGAGGCTTAAATTCTAGGTTTTCACTTTAACTCCACTTAACATCAGGAGGTCTTAATTTGAGTCGAGGTCGAGTCAACTCAGTGAGAAGATTTCGTCGGTTTTAGCGCTTGCGCGATTTCTGTTTTTAGTCTGGCGATGTTTACTCCTTGGGGTGTGAAACTTCTGAAGGTCTAATTGAATTTCACGGGGAGAAAGGGTATGGGCCGGTAAAATTTTAAGTATTTGAAGAGACATCAAAATTTAAAGCTGATATTTCGAGTGAATTGAGTGTGCTTATAATGAAATTATACTGAGGTGCTAAATTTTTCTCCGCTGCTTTCGCCACTCGCGACAATAAACGAGCCCAATAGAAGCTAATTCTAATAAAATTCATTTGTGTGTACAGGTGATGAATATTTCACGCATAATTATGCTTACAAAAAATCTTTTGACGGATTTTGCATTTCTATTTTTTCCAAATTAATTCACATCGAACGATCTTGAAACACGATACCGCACAGTATATTTATCTGATTTAGCTTATAATGTGGGTTTTTCTGGGATTTAAAAAGTCTATTAAATCTTTTACTGTCAGATTTTAATTTCCCTACTATATGATTATTTTTCATAGGTGACTACAGATATCTTTTTTTTTTACGTTTCTACATTTTCTATTCTTTCTCCTTATATTTTTGTATAAGGACGCTTTTTTAGCCTGCTTATTTTACAAATAAATAAATACACAAAAAACAAAATGAAAACGTGCAAAAATATAAATTAATGGTATATACGTTTATAATATTAAAATCTACGGAGATATTTTAATTCGAGCATAAGATAGTAAACGAAATCATCAGCAACAAAATAAAATTAAAGTAATTTAATTACATTAAAATAAAAAGCCTCGACGCTGAAATAATGAAAGCCATGCCGCAATCCACTAAATCCCCGTGTGTCACAAGATTCACCCCGGATAAAAAAAAACGGCGTTCTTGATCCGCGGCATCTCATTATAAGATTGTTCTATTCTAGTTTTAAGGCTAAACGAAGGTTGAGCCTGGAGCTCTACGAAAATCCGCCGGGCTTTGTGCGCGTCTACTTGAAGCCTCTAAAAGTTAAATTTGTAGTATAACGCGTGCGGAAAACCGGTTCCGCTCGCTTAAGGGTCTGGACTGCGAAAAATACGCCTACATGACTTTCCTAAAAAAAAAAGTTTTAAATGACCAAACACGAATCAGCGCCTTGCGCTTCGTTTTCCTCCTACCGGTTATTTGACTCTCGCTTTGTTCAGCTTTTTCCCGTGGCTGTAGAGCTTCATCGATTCTTATATTTAACAGTGAAAGGGATTTTGATATCTCTGCACGGAGATATATTTTATTGCAAAATTTAGTTTGATTCTAGAACAAATTACAATTACTTTTATAAATGGAGTCACGGACTATTAGCCAAATGAAAAAAAGTTACTACCAGATTTATAGGGAAGATAAAATTACAATATTAGTTTAAAAGATAATAGGTCGTAGAACGATATTCTGAAAAAAGTAACCATTCTTTATAGTAATATTATTATTACTATTTATAATACTTCATGATAAATTTTACTGCAAAGTTTGGTAATTTTTTTCGGAATGAATGTCTGTAATGAGATAGTATAGTAATTTTTACTAGAACATTTCTGTCAGTGTAGATTTACAGTTAAAATTACAATATTTCTTGTAAAACTTAACAAAAAGTATTGTATAAGCCTAGTAAATTTTGATCGCCTATATTGCAATTTTTACCATAATTTTGGAACTTTTTTTCATTTTACTATAGATTATGAATACGTTTAGTGTATAAATATTGTAATTTGTTCAATAGAATTTCTCTCCGTACGAAAATTTTTTATTTACGCAAACACGAAAATAAGCTTAATAATTATAAATAAACAAAGTACTATATTATTAGTTCCAAATTTATTCTTAAAAGTTTTAAATTATTGTTTCTTGTACAGGCATGCCTCAATATTCGATTGCAAGGAAATCCAACGATAACGCATAAAACGTACAAATTATTCACTTAAAAATAGAAATTGCAGTGAACGTAGCTATCGACTTGTTCGACATGGACTTATACACTTGTTGTAAAGTTTCCAAGCATCTGCACTCCCTAATTACTCTCTAATTACACGACATTTCAACATCCACCGATAATTTCTAAATCTCGTTATATAATGCAACGTACACTCGAACCACCTGCAAAAATTGCTTATATCCATCCTTTCTTACTAACAATCCAAAAATCTAAATCTCACACTAAATGCACTCGATCACAATAATAACAAAAAAAAAATAAATAAAAAAGAAAACATAAAATAAAGAAAAAAATAATTTCACCCGGACAACCCCATCCATGCTAATCTAAGTTCTTCCATGATGGTATACGTCGGCAGCACGTGTTCAACATCGCACTCAGTGAAATCGGCTTTACATAAACCGAGTGCATCGCTCGTGCGCGAAGGTGTTTCACCGGGGAAACGGCGAGGTGGGAACCTTCGACGCTCTACCTACGATGCATATATGTATATATATAAAGAAAAAGAGAGAGGCACTACGCGATCGAGCGAGGTGCACTGAACCCGCGGATGAGGTTTTCAGGTTCAAGGGCGCCGCTTCGAGGCGTCTAGACGCTCCGGACCGAGACTCCTTTCGCAACTTTATATAGGCGATCTCGCATCCTGCTAGTAGACGGACTTTTCAATGAAGTTCGGCGAAAGAGTCATTTTTCTTTTACCTGACATGACGGAATATTTATCTTCTGTTGTCGGTGTAATCGGTAGGTAAGAGGAAAGTGTTTTAGATACTATCGTTTTTGCGCTGGAGCGTTGAATTGATTCTGACGGATTGCCTTCGGAAGCGAATGAAAATTTTTGACTAAATCATTATCGTTAAGAATTAATGAAGGACTTTTATTAAACTATTTTTATAGGTTTATTAAATTTAAAGGCGATTATTATACTTACTCTTGTATAATTTGTTTATTATTTTTGAAAAAAATATCGGTATAGACTGAGACAAATTTCATATGCCAATATACGAAAAAAGTCCTTTTCTTCGAGCAAGACAAATTACTTATGAATTGTAACAATTAAATTTATAAATTTTATTTATTTTATTTATCTTTAAAAAATACATTTTATTTAAATTTTTATGTTTGTATTATTTGCTTTAATGTTTAGTAAAATATCACACGATTTTCTTAGACAGGCCGACGAATGTATTCATTCGCATTAGTCACCCAAATGTCGCAATTTTTCTTGTCCTTAAAAAAATTTAAAAAAAATTTTTTTATCAGATCGCTATTTCAATCAGACAAAGATATTAATTAATATACCTATGTACAAATATTAAAGTTTTGTAACTACTACCTATGTCCCTATTATTATTTCTTATTTGACCTTTCCCATCACTCAAAATTTAACTACCGCGAAGGAGATCTCTATAAAAGAATCGTGACAAAAACGAAATTTTTTTTTTTTTTTTTTTTTAACAAAAAAGTACCCAATAAAAATATCATTTATGCAGTTTCATCGAATCTTCTTTTTTACCTGCTCAATTAATGTACGTATATACTTTAAAAGAAAACATTGTTCCCTAGTCCTCGTCACGATTTGCATAAAAATCGTAGCAGAAAAAATTCCATTGACTCAAGATAGAGGAGGACTCATATCCTCGTTTAAAAAATATACTACTCTCGCACATTTTAACTTTTTCTCTGGAAAACAAAACATCGCACTCGCACGTGATTAGCCTGCCCATTGCTTCATTTTTTTCCTGATCCTCGCCAAAATCACGTCACGATCGAGTGGGACGTTTACTTCAGGTTTGTGGGTCGACAAAGTTCGACAAACTCGATAGAGTATAGTTCAAACCACGCAGAAACTTGCTGTCGGATGAGATCGTGTGGCTCGGCAACGGAGGACAGACTGCCTTGAAGGACAAAGGAGGAAAGCGTCCCGATCGTTTGGAACGATAAACCATCATTTAGGCTGGAATTAAGTTGTTTCAAGGCTACCAGTTTACCCACGTCAGCTGTTTATACTGGGATAATACTTCCAAATGGACGATAATCGGCTGTGCGTTTTATTGATGTTAGTTCAACGTAGTGTGATTTATAGTTGAAGTATTAGACGTCGTGTTAAATTTAATAGTGCAATATAACGAATTGCGTTAATTTATGTGATAATATAAATCGTCGAAATTCGATATGCTGTATAATCGGTCAATATTTATGCTGTTGATATGTATAATTATATAATCGGAAAGAACACGAGTATACGAAAATTACTGAAGGGGGATTTATACTGTAAATTTTTTATTGATAAGCTAAAAAAAAAATGATTTTAGTAATAAATAATACACTTTTAATAAGTAAATGTAATATCTAGTCTTATGCTAAGCTGCGTACTACTTTTTATAAAATTTGATTTTCAAAGTATTTGTCCTAAATTGTGTTTAAAATGTAAAAGCATTTCATGAATAAAAATTCACTGTAGAACAAAACTGAATAACTGTATGCATTCATTAAGGTAGCAATGCCGTCGAGAGTCACAACTCAAGGAAGTCTTGAATTTAAAATATGTTATAAATAAGATATTGCTCTTTTAATTGATTCTTGGCAAAA
>JAWWEN010026622.1:0-16834 GCA_035582955.1 Sycophila texana | reverse complement strand
GAAATTAATAATTATTCACTATTTCAAATAGTAGATTTCCACTAATTCATAGTAGAGCACTTTGCACTATTCAAATTTGAGCATAGTGACTATGAACTAGTGGTTTTTCACTAATTCAACTTTAGAGAGTAAGTTTTAAAACGCAAAATTGAAAAATCCCGTTTTTTCGTTATTTATGATTATTTAACCCTTTAACTCCCAGTGTTACATGTAAGTAACATTTCAAAAAAGCATTTATCTCATATTTTTAGTAAAAATATCTTTAATAAGGTAACAAAAATTTATGTATATATCTATAAAAGCGTTTGTTTTTTTTTGTAGAATTCCTTATATTTATATTATTTAATGTTTAAATGATTTTTATTTAATATTTTCTTCCTTAAATCAGACTAAGGACTTTGATGTAGGTATACTAATAATTAATATAGCTAGGATTTTTCAATTTTGCGTTTTAAAACTTAAATAAAAAATAGCTATTTCAAAAACGTGTGTTCATCATTTTTTCGTATACTCTATGGCCTATAGAATAAGAAAAAAATTCAGAATAGGCGTGACACATTTTTTTTTACTTTTCTGAATGCTCTAACGCGTTTTTTTTCTGGATTTCCTCAAATACTGTCTGAGAAAGTGGTGCAGACTATCGTTCTGAAAAAAATTGTTCTATGTAAATGAAAATTTACAATATTATTTTGTAAAGTTTACTATAAAGTATGGCAATTTTTTCAGAATGACAGTGTGTATACTGAGAGAATTTTCTCGTAAAAATGACGGTGATTTTTCCTTAAAAATTGCGATGAATTTCCCGTAAAAATTATGATGATTTTCCCGTAAAAATTACGTGAAAAAACGTAATCGTGAGACGGTTAACAATACTGTAAATTTTGGCGGGAAAATCATTGTAATTTTTACCTGAATCTGGGACGTATAACCAAGCTTTGTAAATTTTCCAAAAAAAGCTCTGTAATTTTTACGGGAAAATTGCCGCAATTTTTACGAACAAATTCTCGCAGTGTATAACCACTTTCCCAGACAGCAGAGTATTTGTTACTAGACGTTTTTCTCAACACGGTTAAAAAAATTAACATATTTCGTGTGTCATAAAAGAATGACACACAAACTGTGTTTTAACTCAACGCACAAGAAATGTTTAAACAATTAACATGCAATTGTATGTTATTATTGTGCATGCGCTACTCGCTAATCTTCTTTTCTGTCAGTTACACGACATTAAATGACATATTTTTCAAATAACACACTTGTGTGTTAATAAAAAAAAAGTAACGCACAGTCTTTACGCAACACATTTTTCGTATGTTCATCATATCAAACCAAAAATTACAAATTATTTAATACGAACATCGAAAGCTACATGAAAACGGATAACTGAAAAAAAGCTATTGGTAACTATTGCTATTTTGTTTGACAAAAAACATTGAAGTAACGGTTCCGCAATTTATAGTTTTCATTATACAAATATTATTGTAAAATTCAATTTAATTTTAAACGTTACTATAGTTCTATACTTTTTGAATTAAAAAAAAAGTTTGAAAGTTTTATTCAAAAAGTTTTGGTAAATATTACTATACAGTTTCGGTAAATATTACTACATTTGTAAGCAATAAGTACCAACAATTCTTTAGTAAAATTTACCAAAAAGTTTGGTTGTGCCAGTATTCTACTAAAAAAATCCGTAACTTTTTAGTAATGGTCATTATTTATTTTTCTCGGTGATAAAAAAGAAACAGATTGCACATAAATTTCGAAGCAATGGAGATTCTTTTAACGCGAAGCGTCTCAAATTTTCGTCCGTTCTTTCTGCTTTTGCTTGCTCTGTTGACGAGATTTTTCGTCTTGAAGGGCGCTGAGCCATAATGAAATATATTAGCACAAAAAAACCGTGTTCAAAGCAAGGCAACAAAATAAAGTACATATAGATATAATTTTAAAAATAAACCTAACGACAGGAAAAGTTGCTCCGTGCGACGGTTTCTCACTTTCTCAATTTCTTATAATGAAAAGAAGCCATAGAAGCTTATTTGAAGCAAGCGCGCCGTGAAAAAATGCGATCGAATGGAGTGACTTAACTTGCGGACTAGCACGAGACTTAATTATTATTGCTTCGTAAAAACTGATTGAAATATCCCGCAATTAGGAAAAAAAAGAATTAGGTGCTCCGAGACACTTACCCAGGATGCATGTTCATGTTCATGGTCATGTTCATGGATACATTGACGGACATGGCAGGCGGCTGGGCATAGTGAGGAGGAGCGGCCGGGCCAACGGGGCCAAGAGGCTGAGTGTATTCCTGCGTGGCGTAGCCGTGCGCCGGCACCGCTCCGCCAGAGTAGTAGCCTCCAGTCGGGCTGGCGGGATGTACCACCGCGTGTTTCAGCGACAGCAGCACGTCGGCCATGCCTTCGCCGTTCATGTTGCCTGGCCGCGGCATGCAGTCCCCTCGAGAGCAGCCCCAACTACATTGCACCCGTTCCAATTGTTAGCCGTGAAATAACAATTATTATTCTCGTTATATTCGTTAATTAGCAGCCCCCGACAATCCGGCCTCGGCTGTTTCAACACACGACGGCCAACCGATCATCTTACACGAACAACTATATCTTACTTCCAGCCCCTTTCCTTCCTTTTCCCTTCTGTTGTGGAAGAAAACATCACTGACTAAGGCAACATTTACGATAACGAACTCGACAATCCTCACCGACACTCGCGTGCTAATACTAATTCACTTTGACCGTTGACTGTAAAAAAAAGTATTCTTACTTGTAACTAGCGGAGCAGGGACTAAAGAGTCCGGGTGGCAGAGGATCGAGGTCCAGCGGCGGCAGGGGAAATCCGGCCATATCGTCGACCCAGAAGCTTGTACTAAATTCGCCGACAAGCTGCCCTGGTTGAGCCTGAACACCGCTATTCTGCAGCTGCTGCTGGCTCAGATCCTCGTCCACGGGGCTCTGCAACTCCTGGAGACGCAAGCTCGCCTGCAACCCCGCTAGGCTCGTTACTTCGCTTTGGTGCTGCTCGGGCTGCTGTTCCGGCTGCTGCTGCTGCTGCTGCTGCTGATGATGATGATGATGATGATGGTGGTGGTGGTGGTGGCGATGTTCCTGCTCAGCCTCGGCCTCGGCGTCGTCTTCGCCGCCCAACGAACCCGAGCACAGACCCGAGGGTATACTCGCTTCAATACTACCCACCGAACCTATTTTCCAGAGTTAAAAGTTCAGAGGGGATTTCGACGAGTCTACGTACGTGAAAAGCTCTGCATAAAATAGTTCTTTTTTGGTACTAGTGCTTTATAATTGATTTTTGAACTCCTGAGTGTACGTGTGTGCGTATTAAGTCACACGAGTCTAGAAATCACTTATGACACGAGTATCGAACAAAATTTTATAATACGAGGGGGGAAAACGCCGTTTTATCGTGCGCTTGCGTGGGATAAGTAGACGTTTTACGCACTAGTGTTATAAATGCTTATACGGAGCTTGACCCGGCAAGCTTTTAAGATTCGGTTAAAAATGACCAGATTACGTTCTACGTGTAATTTTTGCGGAAAAGACGTCTCGGCGCAAGAAAGAGAAAAATGTGAAGCGAGAGGATGGTCTACTCACCGGCGCCGAGGGTGTAGGGCGACTCGGAGTTGTTGGCCGAGTGATGGCTCTGGAGAAACTCCATCTCGACGAAATTGTGGTCGTCAGCTTCCCTTAGGAACATCCCCTCAAGCCTGGAGGTTTCGGATGCGCGAGCGCAGCACGCAGTCGCTGGCAGCTACGCTCCCGCTTCTCCCTCGCTCCCGCGGGCTCTCGGGCTGCCTTTATCTCGCTCCTCGCTCGGCGTCACTCCCGCGAGGTCCAGCCCCTCGCGTTACCCCGGCAACCGCTTGCATCCGTCGCCGACATCTCGAGCTTGCGCCCGGAAAAAGCTCGAGCGCGCCGGCGGGCCGATCGACAGGGACGGTCTCGGCGAACTAAGCGAGCGGCGGCGGCTGCACTGTCGGTCTCAACTCGCCCCGCGCTGTCTTGGCACCCCCGCCCCACTGCGGCCGCTCTCCCTTCCACGCTCCGGCCTTCCTCCTAGAGCGCGCGCTCTCGAGGGCGCGAACGGACGCACTTGCCGGCGCGACGCAGGCCGCAGGGACGGGCCCGCGACTCGGACACGGGATACTAATCGGGCGTTCGCACGCCCGGCCGGATCGCTCGAGGATATCGAATTTTCGCCCGGGGATAGCGTTACGCGGCGGCCGAGCGCCCGGTGGTCCGCGAGCGACGACAGCCGCGGCGCGCGGCCACTCGCTCGTAATGCCTTCCCTTTCGGCCGATTATCCGAACTGTCGCAGGCTGCCGGGCCCGATCCGGCCAGTTTTCCAGCGGCGGCGGCGTGCCGGCCGGCCGATCGGCCGGAATTAATTCGCCGCCGGCGCGCGCTTCCTCTTCCTGCGGAATCGGCGGGCTCGCGGCGGCCACCCGATACCGACTCTCTCGCGGCCGCGCCGCCAGCTTATAATCCCCCGGCACCTGTGTTTGCGCACACCTGAGCAGCCGGGGGATGCTGCCGCCCGGCTGACTGATTGTCGGCCGCGGGGAGACGACAGCAAAGAGATAATCCGCCGATAAGGCCGCGGCGCTTTAATTACCGCACCACGTGCCACGCGCCGTGAGTAATTCAATCGGCCCGGACAAAGAGCCTGCTCCCCCGCCGCCGCGGCCTTAATCGCGCGCACCCGCGCCTGCCGCAGCTATATAACGTGTACGCGCCTCGAGCCCGGGAAACGGGGAGCACTTCTCTAAAGACCAGCTTCCGCGTACTCGCACGCGCAACCCCCAACATGGCCGCGCCGAGCGAGCCGTATCGACGCGCGGACCCTGCGGGGCTTCCCCGGAGGTAAGCTCATCGGAAATTGCGGGTCTTCTTCTGCCGCTGGCTGCCGCTCGATCGCCACCCCCGCACCCGCACACCCTTTTAGAACCGACGCCAAACGCCCTGATAACTATTTCGCCCGACGACCGCTTCCCTCGCCGATTCACGATTCACTTTTTTCCTTCTTAAGTATATCATTCTTGCGGAGAAGAGTCATTTCGAATATTGCCGCGGGCCACTCTTGCGCCTCCTTCCTACCTAATTAACTGTAGAGATTCACTTTTTTCAGAGACGCACCTGACTTTTTTTAACAGGACAACCTTCTTACTTTATTCTATTTATCAGCCATAAATACAATTATTAACTTCAACGGTGGCTTTACTTTATTTATCCTTCTTTTCGTTCCTTCCTTCAATAAGGTATAAAGCTTGCTACTCTATTATTTTTTACCGTATAGAATCTAATCTTACCTACTTTTTAACCTTTACTTTTATATATTTATAAAAAGGGGATAACTTAGAGAATAAGCTTTTTTCTCATATCGTTATTATTTTTTTTTTTTTTTAAGAAAAGAGTGAATTGCAACTGAATAGTCCGATATAGTCTCTGGTATCCGCCATTTTGACGATGCTGCATACAATGCAACTCTTCAGTGTATATGTGTCATGTCCACAGCAAATCATTTATTATAGGTAAATCACGTTTTTTCTCTTTATTAAAAGTATAACGCGTACAGACTCATAAGGTAAAAGGAGAAAAATGAAGAACATCATTTGTGTTTATCTAAACAAATAAGCACAAGTTGATGGAAACAGAGTAGGATAATAAATCCTAAAATACAAAATCTTTTTACTTTTCCATGAATTTTATTGTAACTGTTACGGTTTTCACATAATAAACATAGTTTTATTTCTTATATAAACCCATTATAATACTATATCATTATATTTGCATAATTAAATAATTATTTTTTTATTGAGAATTAACTCTTTGTTCGTTTAATAGTCAATATGTGAAATTTCGTAAATCTACCTCAACCGTGAACAATTTTTAGTCTTTGCTATAAAATGACGACTATTTTGAAAAAAATACTACCGCATCCGTGAACTTTCATAACTGAAAATGATAATGTAAAAAACAATCCTAATCGCGTGTCAATACATTTTAATAATATAAAAATAAATTTTTAACGAAATATAAAGCCAAAATGCAAATCATTTTAAAAATAACGAAAAGAAAAACTAATCACAGGCAAAAGAAAAAAATTGGTAATAACAAAAGAAGGATAAATAATACAAATGCGTTTAACATAAAAACATCATTTGGCAATACTTTTTAAGGTGCCTAATTTCTGTAAAATTTCAAAGATATAAAATTAAATTATATCTTTTAAAATCTTCCTCATTTCAAGAAATGGTTTACTTTACTTTAAGTTTGATTTATTTCGACATATCCAAGCGCTATAATTTACAATTTTATAAAACCTTATTTTTTCGTTAATCGCATCATTTGCTTACTATTTATAAATGGAAGAATTATTTTAAAAGGAACTTTTTGATACAAATATCTAACCATCGAGCTCATTAAAAATCTTGATATAAGAATCTAAAAAATTAAAAAATTGTTACAATTTGTGAACAATTAAATTTGTATTTGGTCATAACAATAAGTTTAGTAAATTTTGTAGAATAAACTCTATGTTCCTATAATATATATTTATATATATAAAGTTTAAATTTTTGTAACATCTTCTTAATTATTATAATAGCGTTGTCAGTACGTTTTAAAAAAATGTAAATAATAACGTAATTGACATGGCTTTTATAAAAAATATAGTGGTTAATTTTGTAGTTTGTACAATACTATGTAGTTCTATGTCGAAAAAGTATTTATATACATTCGCATGCAATGGACGAATAATCGTACGAATTTGCGTAAGACTTCTAAGTTTAAGAGGCAAGACTTTCATCTTACACCAAGGTGCGATTCTTCTTGCGACTTATTCTGAATCACCTAAAATAAATCATAATATACAGTATGAATAATAGTTTATAATTTTTAAAATGCGAAAATATAGTATGTCATACCAACCTGTATTCCATTATCAGTGTTATTTTCTACGATTGTTCCGCTACTTTGTTCATCTTCCAGAGGTCCGAAATTCCAACCACCTTCGCCATCGAAACGAAGAATTAACTTGTGGTGTTTAGCCAGCGAAGAAACGCGGTGCGTGATTGTCAATAGAGTTATTCCCTTCTTTTTAGCTGTCTCGTACATAGCACCTTCGGCCTCGAGGCTCACAGCACTAGAACACTCATCAAGAAGTGCATATTGAGGCGCATGGTAGAAGAGCCGTGTCATAGCCAGACGTTGCTTCTCACCACCTGATAAAGTTGAGTCCCAATCACCGAGCGCGTCAAGACCATCAGCTTCTCTTTCTACGATTCCACGAAGATCAACCAAATCTAATAGTGCAAGTAGCTCTTCGTCAGAGCATTCACTCTTCGATACTTCTGCCGGATATGTGATCTGATCACGCAAACATCCCACTGTCATATAGGGCTTTTGTGGAATGTAAAATAGAGCAGGCCGACCGGTTGTCAAGGAATAAGACTCGCCTGGTCTTGTGAGGACGCCACCGTATATAGGCCAAAGTCCAGAAATTATTCGAAACAGGGAACTTTTGCCGCATCCATTTGGACCAGTGATAATTAAGTGATCACCTGGTCGAATCTGTTGGAACAGTGAAATTATAAAATAAAATATAATAAATATTCAATATGTACAAGAGATTAATAAATAACAACATACTTCAAGATTTAATTTAGAAACTATGACTTCGCAATTTGGCGTTACAATTGGCACATTAATTAGGCTTATACTTCCATCTTTGCTTTCGTTTATGATTCCTAAAAAAATGCAAATGATTAATAACATGAAGATTTTCAAGTTATTACCTTCAAACATCTCTTAACTGTAATTCAATAATATACCTTTAATTATTGGTATTCCATCTTGGAATTCAACAAGATCGTTATCCAGAGTAGTACCATTAGAAGTTCGAGTTTGGCAAGTGGTTACAACATTCCTACGATATTTACACAAAGCAGCATCCTTGAAAACATCCAGCATTTCGCTTACCCTTGCAGTATAACCAGCAAGTGCCACAAGTTCCTAAAACAAAATTTTAATGTATTTTTTATGAACTATTAAAATATGCACCTTTAACTTTTATATTAATAAAAAATTACTAGATTCAGTACCTTATAAGAAGACATGAGTCTTTCTACTGCATCTGCTCCAGAGCTTAAAAGATGTTTTGATGTTGTCAAATATCTTGTGCGTTCACTTACACCTTCTAAAAATTAACATAATGAGATTTTATTTTTTAAATAAAATGTAAAAAGAATTTATTTGATTATTTCACTCTGAATACCTTCTCTATTTTCACTTTTTGATTGTAAAGAGTTGGACATAAGTAAAGGCATAGCTATGACTAACAGTCCAGTACCCGACCAGACATATTTCATCAAAAATTGTTCTAACATAACATATCCTAATTTTAAAGCGAGAACACGTCTTAAATGTCTTGTTAAAGATTTGTATGCAGTTGTAAGGTATCGATGTTCGGCTTTATGACCACCATAAAAAGCAATTTCTTCAGCATGTGCACTTATTCTTGCATGAGCTTCTCTCAATTTTCCTTTTCTGGCGGCTTCTTCAGCAACTAGTTGGCCAAAGCGAGGAGAAGCCAATCGTAAAATTTGACCAGTAAGTGCTATTACCACCGTCGCTAACAATGGACCTTGAAAGAGAGAATTATATTCATTAACACTCAATGTCTACGTAAATGTATTTGTGTAATTATTCATTACAAAAAAAAAAATAAATAGATTATAGTTATCAAGTTAGTATTAAAACAGGTGCTGTAGCAATTAAAATAATAAAATATACTAAGAGCAGCTATTTAGCTAATTAATGTTAAAGTACATTTTAGATATTATAGTACACAACTTATATAAAATGAGTAAAAATTGATAAAAAAGAAAAATATGTTGACATCCAAAATGAACAACACAAATAATCAAAAGTTAACTTGATTACAGCGAGATAAGCAAATTCTTGTACGGTTCTTATCTATTGAAGCAGTTTGATTTACCAGGAATTCTTTTTGCTCCCATTCGGGCAGAAAAAGAGATTAGGGCAATGCCAACCAATGCACAGTCTAGGAGCGGTTTAGTTAAACTGGAATATAAGTGCGCTATAGAGCTTGCCAATTCTGATAAATCATCTGTCAGTCTTTGTTCAGCTCCTCCAAGCCTAGTATCCAGTGCAGAAACTCTATAGTAGGTCTGCTGGCTGAGGTACATTTTGTAAGCATACTCTACCAATCGCTCCCTAAAAAGAAAAATAATTAGAGAGTAGCAGAATGCGTGAATAAAACTAGTAGATTAGAAATAGCAGGAGTAGGGCAATGGATTAAATAATCGATGAATAGTTACCTAAAGCTCAGAGCCAATCGACCTTCAAGATATCTGATAGCAGAGTTGACAAAGGTGGCAGGAAAAGCAACGGCGAACCATCGAGCCATCATCCAGAAGAAGCCGTACACATCCTTCAGGACAATCCTTTTGACAATCTGGCCTTCGAGAGTGGCTACATACACGGAGAGAAATGTCCTGGCAAGGAGGGTTATGGTGGCACAAGTGAGCAATCCTGCCTCCCTGGTCCTCCATCCTGGTATCATAATTTTGAGCAGCATAAGAAGCTGCTTGGCAAAGTTTCGGTCGAGACCCAACGGGCGCTTGGGCACTTGCAGAAGCTTCGGTTGAGCATTTTTCTCGCGACTCTGGCTCTTGGCATTTTTATTTCGACCGACGTAAAGTCGCGCACTTGCCGCAAGGTACGGATAGCCGACCTTGAGGAGGTAAAGCGCGGACACTGCGCCCACGACACCTCGAGTCAGCTGTTCCTGCCGGATTCCGTACCTGCTGGACGTGCCGTCGATCAGCTTCGAAAAGACGGACGTCATTTTTGCCTCATCCCACCGCCGCCCTCATAACCTTGCTCTGGCGTTCGCCAACTCGGGGACAGCTCGGAGCTTTTCTATACTTCTCTTATGTAGCAAGGCGCAGCGTCGTTCTGCCGGTCGACTACTGCCGCACTGCGTCGACCGCCGAGCGTCAACGTGTCCCGCAGACTCCCAGCTGTTGTTATCGGCTCTGGACCGCAGCTGCGCACTCGCGAATCGCGATTCGACAATCCGCTCGAGCGGTCAACCGAGGAATACCGAGAAGCCCGGCTTGGAAAGTAGCACCGAGTAGATGGCTCTCGCGGGAAGCTCGGAGGCGAGAAGAGAAAAGCGCACTCGACAGCTCGACTGGAGGACAAAGGATGCGGCTGTGGACTGCGACGGACGCCGGGCAACGACTGCTACTGCCGCAGTGCCCGCCACGCTACTGGCCTCCTCGCTCATCGCTCCTCAGTCCGCGCCCCGCGGCCCGCGGCCCGCGGCTCAGCTGCATGCACACACCAGCACGCGCTACGACGCGCGCGGCGCGAGATTACGACTATACCTACGAGGCCCCCTCTGCTCAATTGCTCAGTCGCCACTCGCCCGCTGCGAAGGAAATTTAATCATTTACTCTATTTCTTTTTCTCTTTTTTCTCTTTTTACTTTTCTAACAAAGCAAAAATAATAGGCCCGCAGCAGCCTTGTACAATTAAGGTTAAAAAAATCTTTGCTCCGTTTTGCTCGGGAAAGCGGTGCAAGAGCGCGAGAAAGGCAAGATTTAGCTGCGTCTTGTGTGCAGTTCGTTCGTGTCGACTAGGAAGCATCTACCTACGGCATTGGTTAAAAATTTCGCTGCGGAGTATAGGGGCATAATGCAGTTGGCTGCGCGACTTTCTCCTGCCATTGCAGCCTCCGCAAAAGACGGCGAAACTCGTTTAGCAGCGCAAGTGCGCTCCAAATTCCTATTCTCGCAGCAGTCGCAGTAGCCGACTCTTATCATTGCGAGATTTATGTCGAGAGCTATAACGACGGATTAGCTGCTTAATTACTTGAACGTACATTAGGAAACAGGCTTTATCGCATTTCTGCAGCGACAAATTTTCTTCTCGTTATTCCTTATTAAAGCTTACTTTAATTTCTCTTCAATGCAGAAATCAACGTTCCTTTTCGAGCTTGCGATAGCAGTATTTATGTTTTTCAATACTGACACTCTTATAATTGAGTCACCCCGATAAGATATTCAATTCATTAATTGTATTAATTGACAAAAAAGTTCTTTAAGATTCCATTTGTCGAGCTGTCTGCAACTTAGAAGCCGAATAAGAAAAATACGACTTATAAATTACACTTATTCAAATTTAGATGGAAACATCGATGGAACTTTCAATGACAAAATGTTTCTTTTATCTAATTGCCTTTTAATGAATATATACTTCGCTTTGCCGCGCAAAAGTCCGTTTCTTGTAAGTAAAAGTTAGATTCTTCTGCAAGTGGATTTGTAGAGCACGGTAAAAGAAGAAAGATCAAAAGGATCGTAAATGTTTGAAAAAATTGGTCCAACTCCAGCCGAAAGAGCGTTTGGTGAGCGGCAAGAGAAAGCTGCCTCTTACTGGCCGACGCTTGTCCGCTGCAGCATACATCTACAGAGTGCCTCGTGTCTCTTCGTTCTTTCTTTTACAATATTTATTATTAATAACAAATTGCATTATAATTGCATGAAATATTCCAATCGTTGTACTCTTTATCGAATTTTTTACGTAATTGCCAAAATTTAAATCCAGTTGTAATCTGTCATCTGTCTGACGATAGCAAAGATAACAATCGGAAATGCATTCAAATTATCGCAGAAGTATACGATCGGTTGTTTCATGCCAGTGGAATTTTTATGTAATTAAACGAAAAAATATGAGGAAATTTTTCTGATATAAAATGAAACATTTGTCGCAGATTTGAAAGTTTCTTTATTACAATAACACTTATATGGTGCAATTGTATTGTTTACTTTGATTGGTTATTTAATACACGGCTTATCGAAATGAGCAACGCTCATTTTAAGTTTTTTTAACGATAACTAGTATTATACATTATTGCTCAGGAAATGAACGTGATTCAACATTCAGACAACAGTGCCTCGGGAGATAATTGTGTCTGGTCGGCAAAGTATTTGCTTTATCGTTCAGCTCGTGCTTTGTTAAATACTTAAGACGAGGGATTGTAAAGAAAATTGTTCAATCAGTATTTATATTTAAAGATAATCTTTTATTTGTTCCTTATGTATTTACACTGTCTAGTTCTTATCTACAAAATTTACATAATCCATTTGTTTGTTATCTGGCTCTTTATTAAATTAAAAGCTAATTTTCTCCTTTCGCACTGACGCACACTGATATTTCTGGAAGTGCTAGTGAATCATTTTTATAGCGATGAACTGCAGTAACGACGAACAAAGAGGTAAAAAAAAAGTTATGTTATGCAGAGGAGAAAAAAAAAACGATGTCGCACTGCACTTCAATCATCCGCGAACAAAAAATTAAATAGAAATAGAAACCATCCAAACACTTTTTTATCGAGCGCAAAAAAGGTTTAACGCGAGCTTGCTGATTAATTTTTTCCTCCGTATGTATCTCATTTCTTTATTATTTTGTTCTTAAATTTCAATATCGCTCTAATTAACAGACTTAAATATTTATATTTTCGTAAAAATTCGAAAACACTATTACCCAATATTGTTTCATTTTAATAAGTTAAATGTTTCGCAAATATTTTTTGGTCAACTGATCAGCTGTACTAAAGGAATGCTAAAAATATCTGCAATCGCGTCAGTGAGCTATTTATTATTATATATATTTCTATAATTCTATGACTTGCGAGTTACCAGCACCCGTAACTTGTCGATTATTTCGCACTCGGAGCGAGAGCAAGTTTACAAGTCGTTTATGTACAATTTTACGCCTGCAATTTACATTTACATATGACACCAACGTTCATCTCACCTAATAAACATCGAAATGTGTGTTCGTGCATCAATGCGTCATTTTGTGCATGAAAAAAACGTAAGTACGAACGCAATAAAGTTTTTGTTCGATGCCACTTTTATTTTTATTATTTTGTCATTGTAGTGCGTTGATTCGACGGACGCACTTATAATGATGAAGCTTTTCTATAGATATTAAAAGATCAAGGAAAGAGTAAGAAGGTGCTTCGTTATTTGCGCGCGGTGCAATTGAAGCCATAAAAAGCAAAGCACTCGAGATCAGTCTTGTCATATCATTATAAAGATAAATCTAAATTAAAGGACAATCGTTATTTATTGTCGCATTACTGCCTTGATTATATGCTTGTACTCTTGTTTAAAAATAAAATTGTATCTTTCTTATCGCGACTCGACTCGTAATTCCTTAAGGATTATACTGTAAATACTATAAGATTTTAAAAGTAAAGGCACAGTGGTGGTGTATATATAGAGAGTTTGCGAGTTGGTTATACAAGTTATCCAACTGAAGTAGAGGTAGAGGAAGGATCGAACCGAACATTTTAACTAAAAGTTAAAACGATTTTGATATTTGTCGATGTAGAACCTAGGAATTAAAGGAAGTAAAGCGCGGATGGCGAAGTCAGCTAATAGGCCCTTGAAGCCGACGAGGTAATTCGGTAACAGCAATCTGCGGGTACGAGGGCAACGCTTCGAGTACTCGCGGCCGAGGCTGGAGCGGCGGAGCTAACAGTAGCCGGTCTCCCGTCGTCGGTGGTAGCTCTTCTGTAAGCCAACCGCCGAATCGTCGAGCAGTTGTTGCCGAAGGCCGATCGACACTCTGATGCAAATTCAATACACCCAGCGATCCCAGTTGATAGGGCTGACTCTGGTTTCCCGGCTGAGCTGGAGACTGCAACTCTTCCGAAGAACTTCCAGATTTACTCACCCGTCCACTCGCATCTATCAATAATCACTGAGTTATTACAAATATGCTATTATGGCATAATAAGTGAAAAATTAATGGCTTTTTTATAAAGCAGAAGGCTAGTTTGCGTTTTGGAAAAAAAATCTCGCATTCATTGCTTATTCAAAGGACAGTTTCCAATCGTCTTCGTTATTTAACATTCTTTACGTAATGAAACATATATGTATATATGGCTGGCTGGTTCTCTATGAAATCGAGTGGTCAAAAAATAGATTTTCTTATAAGTTTGTAAAAATGTTCTTTTTGATGTTTGGAACTGCCCTGAATTTTTTCAGATTTTTAAATAACTTTATACTATAAATTATTGGTAGTCTAAGATGACAACATTAACAATTTTTGAGTATGTTCAGGAATTTTTTAGTGCATTGTATTCGGATCAAAATCACAATTTGCTTAATTTAAAGGCTTTAATTGCTTATATTTTAGTTACAACCCAATAACATACGTACACGACATATTTATGTCTAAAGTGAAAAATGCTCCCCTGAGGAGCTAAATATTAATGAATTTATGTAAAAAACTCAAAAATTGTCAATGTTGTCATCTTAGACTACCAACAATTTATAGTATAAAGTAATTTAAAAATCTAAAGAAATTCAGGGTGATCCCAAACATCGAAAAGAACATTTTTACACAGTTATAAGAAAATCACCGAGAATCACCCATAATATATATATCTACGTAGACTAATTCATTAGCCATATTTAACTCTTTCAATTTAGGACATTATTTTTAACTCTATTTCATTTTTATTTCATGATTATTTTAACATTTTATCATCGGCATATCGAATTCCAAATCTTTATGTAACGATGTATCAATTCACGTATAAGATAAAATCTCGGATTAATACGTTATTTGCTAAATTTAAAGGCTGATTGTCTAAATATTCACAGTTACAGTAGTATAATGAATGCAACCCCTGAGAAGCGGATTGTACAAGCGTTAGAATATAATTGAGTGACTTACCAAACGTCTTAGCCTCGCGCACGTGTGCAAGTATCTTGTCGATGCGATTGCGTTTGAAATAGATGTCCGCAATGTTAGTACTCGGAGTGTCGCGTCTGGGTTCCTCGTCAATCGTGAACTCCTCGATGCTTTCCTCATCGTTGCTACTGTCGTTGCTGCCGCTAGTATGATTTCCCGGGGCCCGGCTGTTGTTGTTCAAATCGGCCTTGGGATGAAAGGCTTCGACGGGCGGCGGACTCTGCAGAGAAGCCGGTGGCAAGGGTACGCGCGACGAGTTCGACGAGACGTCCGGCAAGCGCCAACGACCCAGCTCGGTGCACCAGAAGGCCGCTGCTCGAATAGCGGCAACATCGCGCAGCGGACAACCCGGTCGCAGGTGTGGAATCATCGCCTCGCAGATCTGCTGAGCCAGCAGCTCTCGGCGTAGCAATTCCCGACGCTCCTCGTCCCAGGACGCCTGCAAACGTTTATTAACCTCTGAATATTATTCGGAAAAATAAGAAAAAAAGCAGAGATTATACGCGAAGACGAAAGTCAGTCCGACCTGCAGATCGGCCGCTTCCGCCTCGAACTGCTTGACTTTCTTGGCCATGCGTTTCAGTGCTTCCTCGGTGGACTTGAGTTGACCGTAGACCTCGAAGGCGCCCCCGTTGCCCTCTTGACTGCTGCGCTCGAGGGCCTCGGCCAGGGCCTGCAGTCGCTTCCGTCGGCGCTCGCGCCGCCTTCGAATTTCGGCGTCGCCCAGCGCCTCGCCCCCGATGGTCAGCCGCTCCAACCGGCGCAGCACCTCCTGCTTGGCGGCCTCGCGCTTGCGCCGCCGGCGCTCCTCCCGCTCTGGGTCCAGCTCCGTCTCCGTCGCGCGCGGCTTCTCACCCGACGACTCCAAGGGTAGCACTGAAAATGCAAATAATAGCCATTGAAACGAGTAGTCCGAGCGATGTTCAAAGAGGAAGTCGAAAAGTACTAGAGATCGGTACCACGATCGGGCCGCGCTGGCACGTTGACCTCGGCGAACGCGGGCTGATTGACGCCAAGCAACTCGCGCCGTCGATCAGCCGCGTCGGAGACCAAGAGCTCCAGCTGCTCGCGGCTTCCGCCGCTGGACTCGAGCAGCTTGCGCAGACGCTGCAGCTCCAGCTGGTACTGGCGCAGCAGCGCGTCCTTCGGGTCCTCGTTGACGACCGGCTTGTTCTTTATGCACCGCGCCCTCGCGGCGTAGCGCAGCGTGCTCAGCGTCTCTTCCGCGTCCGCGTCGCTCGGGCTCACGCAGGCGATCATGAGGGTGCGCGCGTTGCCGCCCAGGCTGTCCCTCAGCAGCCGGGTGAGCTTGCTGTCCCGGTAGGGCACGTGCCGGCCGTTGCCCGCCGCCAGGGCGCTGATGACGTTGCCGAGGGCTGACAGGCTGAGGTTGATGCTGGCGGCCTCCTTGAGGCGCTCGCCGGTGGCGCCGGTGCGGCCCTGCCGCTCGGAGCCGGCCAAGTCGACGAGGTGCAGTCGGCCGCGGCGAACCGCGCTGGAGTCCGCCGCACCGCCGGCCCCGACCTCGATTGCGATCGCCTCCAGGGAGATCGTCAGCACCGCGTGGCTCCTTGAGCTGGCGGCGTTCATCTTGGTCGCGGCGGCCGCTCGCCGGCGGTCGCCCTGCTCCACCAGCCGGGTGCAGTCGCGCGCGTCCTTCACCGTCACCTCGCGCAGGCCCCCTGCCACGTAGGTTCCTCGCACCGGATCTTCCTACGAGTGTAAGATACAAGGGCTAAGTGATTGTTCGCAATTATACGATTATTCAAATTACTAAAATGTTTCATTATGTTTTTCTATTTTACTAGTAATTTTGCTTTTTCATAGAGAAAGCCTTGTGTCGCCAAAATTTTTCCATCTTCAGATTTTGACGTACAAGTACTTATTTAGGTTCAGAAAGACCAAAAAAATACTTTTTAAAACATCTCTATGTATATGTACGTATGTCGTTCCCCCTTTTTAACTTCTAAACGACGCGATGGATTATTCCCAAATTTTGCACACATTTTAC
>JAWWEN010026601.1:0-16836 GCA_035582955.1 Sycophila texana | reverse complement strand
CTTTCTCTTTTCGAATTTCTTACTTAAAATACAATTCATTGAATTTACTTGTATACAAAATTATTTACTAAAGTATTCAAAGAAGTATATTAAAGAAAGATTTATTAGTTACGATTTTAAACTATATAGATTGCGTTCGCGGAACAACGTATGACGCGACAGAAGAGAGGGTAAGTTTTTAATAAATTTTATTTGCAGGTACATACAGTTTACAAACGCAGAAGTAAAGATACAGTATTATAAAATTATTGCAATTGAAACTGTAGTATGATTACTAAATATGTAGTTATGTATGTTATTATCTAAAAAACAGTTTTTATTACAATTGGTTTTTTAAAAATGTTATTTACATGTAATATACTTATACATACCGACGTTAATAAGGATTGATCTAGTGGAAAAAGATCAAAAACTGTAAATTGAACTTGCTTATTATTTAAATACAAGAGAAAACGATGTAACTGAAAGAAAATAATTTTTTTTAAAATAAATAATGTTCAATGAATCCGAAAAATTAATTAGTTTAAAAGTCACCTGTTGGATTGTGCGAATATCTTGTTCTTCATTCAACCATAAACTTATAATCTCTTTTGTATTTTTAAGCTAACCAGTAAAGCAAAGTATATATTTAGTAATTAATAATACTGTTTATATAATACCGTCATCTAATATTAACGTAACGTTGTGTTACCTTATTGATAATTTTCGAGACATATCGCGTGAGAGTTATTAAAGAGTATATGTTAAACACTATCCATATACTACAGTTAATATATCCATTTATGGCTGAAGTCTTCTTTGCAAGGAATTTTCCAGTATAATACAGATACAAAATTAAGGAAAGAAATGTATATGAAATACATAAAAGTAAGGGTAACGAATAGAATTTTGATAATAATTGAGACACTTCACAAAGAGCTGAATACAGAGAGCGCATTTGTGTGAAATTTCCACCTTTAATTTTCTTTGTCTTATTACTATTGCAGAAAATATAATAAATACCATTGGCACGCCGAGACTTCATAGAAATAAGATGAAAGTTATAATTTAGTTTTTTAAATAATTCACCCATAAAACTTAATAAAGCTACGTATTGCATCATTATCCAGCTTAATATAGAAGAAGATGAAATTAATGCCATTGCAGCGAAGTTAAAGTTACTTATGCTACATACGAATATATATATACATAGCCAAAATAGTATGTTAATAAAGTAGATTATTTTTATAGTGCAAAATCTTGAACGGTTTAGGCCTTTGTTTTTACAAGTACTAACTAGAGACCTTGTAATTAAATTAATTTGATCAATGATTTTAATCATTTTGTTTTGTTCAATGCAAAATATTAGTATATTTATGATTAATGCAACAAAGCTGTATACTACTACAAGAATTTCAATTATCGTATCAAAATTTTCTCTACCATCGTAGTTGGCATAATATATATCTCTTATTCCAAAATAGTTCAATATAGTCAAACAGCTACCTAATAGAATATTATAAATATTTCCTTTTTTGGAATATGTAAAAATTGGAAATTTCAATCCACATGATTTTTTGAATTGAAAGCTAACATCAAATGTTGCTAATCCTATAATTTTATAGAAATAATAAAAGAAGGTAATAAAACATTCATTGTTAAACAAAAAAGTTGCACTATGAATCATTTTGTAATGACCAAATGATTTATTCTTCAACTGAAGACTAATAATGGGAAATTAGTAGCATTCAAACTGTAAAATTATTACCAAGTATGTAGTAATAGATCCTGCAATCTAGGAAATCATTTTACCAACAGTTACTCTAATTACAGATACTAAATAGAAGTAAATAATTTGCTTACCGATATTAATATTGATCCATTTAGTGAAAATAGCCCTAATACACTAAATTTAATATTTAGAATGGTTAAATGTAGGAAAAAATTATAAAACTAAAAAGCATTCAAGAAAAATTACTTTGTGATAAGATAAAATTGTCATATTTTAATATTTTTTTATTTTACTTGTTATTTAAGAGGTGGCTCTTCAATTGTAGTTAGTAAACGATTTACAATTTCTTTAGTTTCATTACTCTGTTGATAGAAATTAATAATCTTTAGGTAAATGATAAGTGTTTGAATCACAAAATAGTTGTAAATATTTCTACCTCGTCTATTGATTTTGATGCTGATGTTATAAGCGCTATTAAAAAATATGTATAGAAACATTTCCAAATCCAGCAGGACGCATAATTAAAAATCGTAGAAGAATAGCTAAAATTCTGAAATAAAACGTCTCTACTAGTATAATAAGAGTAAAATATCAATGAGAAAAAGGCATGCGAAATGAATATAAGCATAGGTACAGCATAAAAGCTTGCCAGCTTTTTAAATAATTCGTACAAACGTAAGTAATTGCTGCGTAATAAAACAAAGTTTGCTATTTTAATTTGTAACTTATATGTGATAGAACCTCGTGGAACAACGAACATAAATTCATTGTAACAAATAAATTTGTCAAAATGTCGAAGTAAATTATAGTTTATGATTTTGAAAAATATTTTGGATGGTAATGGATCCGTTTTCATAAAAGTAAAGAATGAAATTATTAACCATATTAAACAATTTATAAACATCCTTTTTTTATCCTACGTTCTGCGGATGATTTAATGACTATGTATTTATTTTCTATGTATAATAAAATCATAATTTCATGCAATTTTTTAGCAATAACCAGTAATTTGTCTTGATGAGTAGTAAATGTTAATAATATGCACAAAGTAACACAAGAATTAAGCATTATATTAAATGTATCATTTATCTTGTCAAATTTGATTTTTCCATAATAATCATTATAGTACACTTGCATTGCAATTAATGGACTTATATAATAGAGTATATTATAATTAAAATGGCATTGTATATATTTTACCGCACTTAGAATTTTTAAACAGCGAATTTGTTAATTTATTTTTTCTTTTAACTTAATATCCATACTGATTGGGGATATTCCAATAGATTTACAAAAACAGAATCAAATTTTTATAATCTTGCTATCACTTTTAAAAATATAATTATTTCTTTTCTATTCACTTTTACGTTAACAAATTGATATAAAAATGAAGAATATTTTATTGATAATCAATAAATTAGAATAGTAAGACGTAAAACTGCACTAAATAACTGAAATATTACAATTTATTCTAGAGCAAAGAACTTTAATTCACTTAATAACGTGAGTCATTTTTTTCATCAATTAGTATTTCCATTTGCAAAGAGAGTATTTAATTAAATAGCACGATCAAAAGTGGAACAGTGCTTTTAAAGTATTAAAGTATTGCTTACAGAAAAGATGGAGTTAAAATATAAATTATTTAAAAAAGGGAAGTTCATTAGTATTACAACGACTTACCAATTACTAAAAATAAGTTTATTTGTCAATAAAATATATGGTGTATTTCCCTATGCAATGAGCAATAAAGAAATTCGAGTATCTAAAGTGGGATGGTTCTACACTATTTTAGTAACAATTTTTTGCTTAATTTATTTAGTTGTTATACTTTATCAAATTAACATATCACATGAAATAAAATTTAAAACCGTCGAAGGACTTTTGCAATATAATTCTTATTATACTCTAGCAACTTTTGTCACAGTAATTGCAGGAATTTTTTCAAAAAGAAAAATTGCACTTACGAGAAAACTACTAAAAGTATCCGAAATTTTGTCCGAAAATGAGTTTTACAAGCTGGCGGGAATTATTTATGCAAATGGTGGAATAGGATTATTATTTTTAAGTATTCAGGTGTTTAATTTCAAGCCACCGAATACGGTCGAACTTGTATCTATGGTGTATGGTTGGTATTTAACACAAGTGGTATTTCTAATTGATTTCCAACATAGTAGCTACATTCTTATACTGCAAAGTTGTTTTAAAAAGATAAACGATAATTTACTGAAATTAAACATAACCGACAATGACAATTCAATTAAAGTTTGTAAAACATTAACTCACCAATTAAAACATAGCAATCTGCAATTTATGAAATTACAGAAACTGCAACAAAAACATCACGAAATTTCCAGTATAATACAGGATTTAAACTCAGTTTATGCTTTGCAAACCATTGCTTCAGTTCTACTGACATTCGTTGAGATAATATTTGCACTGTACTTTTTTTTGCTTCACTCCCATGGGATAGATGGTATTGATATTGAAAAACAAATGTGGATTTATTACTATCAAACTTCAGTAATGTATTTCTTTTTAAAAATATCTGTATTTATTTGGATATGCGAATATGCTAAAGATGAGTCCTTGAAAACTGGTATTATCGTACACGATGCCATACTGAATACTAAAAGCGATAAATTAAAGAAAGAGGTAATTTTCATAATTGATAATCGCGTTTCATTTCACTTAGAAATGAAAATTAAAAAATAATGTTTTCAGCTTATTACGTTTTCGCTGCAATTATTACAGTGTAATAATGAATTTTCAACTAAATGTCTTACTGTGGATGCAAAACTTTTAAATGCGGTACTATCCAATTGAAACATGCCTCAATAATGGTTTTTTACTAAACACATGTAAATCATAGTTTTCCAACTTATTTTAGATGGCCAGTGGAATATCGACTTACTTGCTTATTTTAATTCAATTTCTCAAAACAAAAATGTCTTTATCAAAAAATAACGAAGCACATTAGAAAATTATCTTTTAGAAATCATTTTTTAAGACTAAATGAATTATAATTCGGCAATTTAAGGTAATAATATTAGTTTATAATACATCAGTAACTTATTCACAGCAGCGCAATCGATATTTTATTCAATTATGTTAATGTAAGTATTATTATTTTTAAAAATTACTTATCACAATGAGAATCTATATTAGTTAACATGGTCATCCATCACTTTCAGTTACGATTCGATTTTTAGATTAAATATTCTATAATTTTTCATTTCATAAATGCGACAGCTATGAAAAGGTTAAGTGTTTATATTAAGTTAGTTTCAGTTAATAAATAATATAATTAATAATAATAATAATAATAATAATAATAATAATAATAATAATAATAATAATACTAATAATAATAATAATAATAATAATAATGGTTGTAAATCTGAATTTGAGAGATTGGTGCTATTTTCATGCTAGTGATTTTGTGAGTTTAATAAAGCCTTCTCTTTATTTAATTCATTTGTGTGGTCTCATACCATGCACTATTGATGGAAATAAAATAAAAAGGTCACGAATTGCATATCTTTACTGTCTAGTGATTACAATTATTTATTTTTTCGCATCATTAGTCATTTTATACGTAATTAATGTGTCTTCATACATAAATATGGTGACTACATGGACTTTACAAGTTAACTGTTTTTACACGTTGGCAAAATTCATATTGATATCAAATTTAGTATTTGGAAGACCGATAGTCAAAGTAGTTCAAAGTCTCGCTGGTGTTAGCTCAAAACTTCCTAGTGAAACATTTAAAACAATTGCAAGATGGATGCACTCGAAAGATTTGATCATTTACGTTTTACTATCTCTGCATTTTCCAAAAATCTTTTTTGGAGACAATTTCACCATAATTATAAAACTTATTTCTACGTATTCCGCATCATCTATATTTTTATTAGACTTACAGTACGAAAATTACGTATTAGTCATAGCAAACTGTTTTAAACACATCAATAAAGAATTGCTGTTACTAAAAGGAAGTGTCCTCACAGAGCGAGCCCATTTATTAAGAAGAGTGTATCACGATCAGTTCAATCCAAAATTATTTGAAAAATTACGGTATCTGAAGCAATGGCACTATGATCTTAACGAAGTAATTAGAAAAATTAATTCCACTTTCAGTCTGCAAATGATTTCTACGGTAATAATAACATTTACGGAAATAACGTTTGGCTTGTATTTTTATTTTACAACTGTACTGGAAAAATCTAGTAGATCTTTGGATAATGAAATTTGGTATTTTGATTATTTCACATTAGTAATTTACTTTACTTTAAAATTGTTTTTAATAACTTTGACATGTCAGTGGGCAAATGATGAAAATTATCGAACACGTTCTATAATTAATGAAATTTTAATAAACACTGATGATAAACCATTCAAAGAAGAGGTAAGACGATAAAGTTTCTAACTGCATAGTTCAATGAAGTAACTTACGCGAAACGTTTTTTTCAGCTACATTTATTTTCTTTGCAATTATTACATTGTAATAGAACCTTCATAGCTAAAGGAGTACAGTTGGATGCGACTCTTCTTACTGCTGTAAGTTCATGAAAAAATTATGTCGAAATAAAATAATCCTATTTTGTTATTTCAGATGTCAAAAGGAATTTTTACATATCTATTAATTTTAATACAATTTTTAATAACAACTTAAAATATGTATAGAAGAAAAGATGCAACCATTGACCATAACAAGTAAAACGTTTGATCTATGTTCAGGGGCACCAAACGGGTTTTCAACATATAATATGCATAAAAGTTTGATACACCGAAATAAGATTTTTTTAAACATAAACATGTATTCCATTTTAAACAAATAAGTAATTATTTTAAACGTAGGTTTTTTTATCTTACTGTTTGTAAATTATTCTTTTTGAAATTGTATAAGGATAACTAAGTAGGTTGTCATGGAACCAACAATCTGAAATTAAATGTTTTATTTTTAATTTAAAACAATATTAATTATGATTTTAAAATTAAACTTACAGAATGTAGTAAAGTACAGTCTAAAGAAAACATATTTAATGCCGTAAACTGAACATTCTTGTGTAGCAAATGTATAGAAAACTTATTCAACTGCAATAAACATTTAATCGTATATTATTCAAATACAATTTAAATCATATAAGTCATGTTTTATTCTAACCTGTTTTATTACTTGGCGATTAGTAGAATGTTGCAATATTCCATGTATAATATCACCTGTATTTTTCACCTATAAAAAATTCTAGGCAGTTACAATTTAAATAAACACAATGAAAAATTGAATTACCTCTTTTATAGTTTTGGTAACATATATTGTTAAGAACATTAATGTTACTGTATCCAGACTTAGCCAACATGTTGCCCATACATCGTTTACAGAAAATACAATATTTCTTCGAAATATCCACGGTTTAATGAACCAATATGTATTCAATAAAATGGAGAAAAATAATTTCATAATACAAAATAGTACAGGTAGTGAATAAAATTGGGATACATTATTTGAAATGTTGATTAAATTGAGGCAAGACTCACGCAATATAATTATTTCATCCATTTCTGATAAATATGGCATTGTAATTTTAAATTTTTTATTTGTCAGTGATACTACTCTTTTAAAATCTAAATCAATTTTCTTAATAAATTCATCATTTACGGTTTTTATCATACCAAAAATAAAAGTGAGAACCATTACATATTGGATCACAAATAAATTTATCATTAAATTAGGTACGTGTAATAAAACTGCTTCAAGAAAAGTAACGTTGCAAAAACATCCAATTATTATGGTCACTGACCAAAACATAAAATCAACCAACAAAACAAAAATTTGGTGATTTAAAACATTCTTTTCTTTATATTTTAATTCGAATTTTTTTAACGCATTATCTATTGAATGCAGTTGGTTTCCAATTGCAACAGCTAACTTTTGATTTACAATGTAACTGAATAATAGAATTACGGATACAGCATAAATTATGAAATTTCCAAAAAAATTTATAGCTTGATTCATCTTTGACTGATCGGTTGACTTTAATTCGCAAAAGTTTATTTTGTAAATGCCACATAAAATGAGCACGCAAATGAGACAAACATTGTACACAATTCCATGGTAAGAGTGAACGAATAATGTTTTGGAATTCACGAAACTTTGAGTAGAAGATTTCGATGATAAAGTAGCCAGGCCAAAAATCTTGAACATTTCAAATGCATACATTTGGTATAGCATTTTTTGTATTTCACTGTAATTTAAAAGTTTGTACACTGCAAAGGAAATAAAATGTCACAGTTCAGCTTAATCGATTATTTTATGCACATTTTATTACATTATGGCTGGGTTATAAATTATTCTTTTAATTTACATGAGTGGCATCAAAGATATGAATGATGAATTTGCTTTATTATTCAGACAATTTCATGTGATTAGTAGATTATCATAAGGAGTAATAAACGTGAATTGAAAAATAATTTAATAACGATCAATATATAGGCGTATCAATATTTAATTAGCTTTATTTAAGTACTTAACTTATTTGCTGCAAATAATTCATAGTAATAAAAGTGTTTATACTTGTATAGTTTCTTATTTTAGAAGATTTAATTTAATTCTATTTTGGTCGTACAACGGGTACAAATCTCGTAATAAAAATAACTCTTAAAAAAATAATAAATCACGTAATTTAAATTTTAGGAAAAAAGAACAGTTTAAAAATCAATTTAAATATTATTTGCTTTATGCGTACGGGCGTAAGGGTGTGATTTTATTTCGCGCGAAACATTTGTTTTATCCATTTATACTGAACTTGATTCGCAAAACAATCAATGACTCAGCGTTTAAATTTTTCTAGCTACTATCATCGCCAAGTTTAACGCCGACGTATCGCTTCACCGAATTTCAGATGACAGCCGTATGTCACTGATAAAGAGACGAAGTACAGAGCCGAGTCGCCACTCAATCGAGCTAGCTGTCGTCCATAAAAATTTGTTTTTCTGCAGGAAGCGTCAGCGCGTAACGCATTACGTAAATCAACCGACAAAGGATACTTTTTTCCGAAAAAAAATATGTTTTCCTCGCGCAGTCATTGTTTGTACAATCAATAGGAAGGCGTCTTCTTTCCATTTCGCTCGAACACGCTCGCAATCGCATGCGGTTCAAACAATTAGCAGACCGTACAAATCAACACGCAATTATATATTATATATTATATGCTATATATATATATTGCGCATGCGCCACCTGCTCTCTTCTTTTCTATCATTTGTACGTTACTATAAAACCACATATTTTTATATTAACACACCCTTGCGCAATCTTCAAGTAACACATGACGCGTATGTTAATTTAGCACATGAAATATTTTTATTTTTTTTTAATTATTTCTTAAACGAACTAAAAATACACAGCTGGTTTGCATATCGAAATCTAAATCTGAATCTGAGTTACTAGATAATAATTATAATAGTCATAACAACTGTACAATTATATTAATATTGATTAAAACTAATTGCAAATGAACGATTAAAATTCTTAAATTAATTTCAATTTCAAAGTTTCTTAAACATTTGAATTTTAACTCGGAAAATTTTAATAGTAGAAAAAAGGTATAACACATTACGAATAAGCTTTGAGCCGCACAGAGATGAGTGTACCGGCAGCAGTCCAACGCCTGGGGTATATATCTATAAGTACGCCGGCTTCGGAGTGAACGAGCGAGCGAGCGAGCGAGAGGCATTCGAGTTAAAGTTCCGTTGAGCGGGCCGCGCGGCGCCTCCACTTCAGTTGGGCGCCAACCTCTGCGCAGTGAGCGTACGGGCCGATATTGTGCCGCCGCGTGTGTTCCGCTTTTACGTCGCGCAATATTTTCGCCGCGGAGAGATAAGCGCCGCGCTCGTAGGGCAGAGGAGCCAGTGCCAGTAGCGTGCCGCCCGATGTTACTCCCCGCGCCAGTACACCGGGGACCGAGTTCGCGCGATCCAGCCGCGGTACCACGTGCGCGAGTGCCCCATCACGTCAACCAGCGGCTTACGTCAGCACCTGGAATTCAAGAGAACTCCCCGAGGCATTGGCCGACCGGCGACGAGCTCGTCGGGGGACAGCTGTGAGGGCGCAGCTCCGACACCGCGTCAACGAGAGAAAGAGAGAGAGAAAGAGTACGTTTCCGGAGGAGGCGCTCGCGCGTAAGCACAAGTGGTTACAGTGGCAGGCCGCGCGCTCCAAATTAGTCATAGTCATAGCGCCACGGTGCTTGTACGTATATACGTAAGTGCGAGGCGCGACGCTCCGACGCGTTTCTTTCCGTGGGAGTTTCACACGTCCCTTTCCCTGCCGGCGAAAGAAAGATACGCAGCCGCGGAGAAACGCGTGAAGCGAGAGAGAAGAAAATCGGGCCGTTTATGAAACGCGGCGAAAGTGAGCGAGTTGGGGCAGCCTCATTGGGACTGTAATGAGGCGGTGGTTATTTCGGAGAGTTGCCGTCCTCGACTCGAGGATTTCATTTGCTTATCGGCGAAAACAACGGCTGCGAACTGGATGCGCGTTGAGTTTACGTAAGAGCCAAGAGTAAGCATGAATTACATCAGCAGGGATGCCGACAGCGAGGACCGATGCATTCTTAGCGCTCAGCTGCTGAACGGGATGTGCTGCTCGGTGGTGCCGATATTCTCCGATGCTGGAATTTCTCAGGTGTCCTTGTCCGCACCGCGAAGTGAGCTGCCTGGCTAATCGCGGAGAGAAAGGAGAGCCTTTCCTCGCTTCCTCGGCGCTCGATTAACGTTTATTTTTAGGACGCGGCGCACAGGTGAGTGTGTTTTGTTTTCCTCATGTTTCTTGCGGCTTTCGTGGCCTTTACCGGGAGTCTTAGTCTTAAGACGCAATCATAAAAAAAAAAATTTGGTGCGATAACTTTGTTGGAAGATTCCACGGTTGTTTATGATTTTCATCGGTCTTTTTTTTTATATCGAAGGCTGATTGTTTACTCGATAAGTCGGTATCAACCGATTTTTATAAACAGTTTTTCATCTCTACTCGCAATCGTCGATACGTAGACGTAAATAATTCCTTTTACATAACCGTGCGTAAATAGGCTTAAAATATTTTAACATTTGAATCTTTCAAATTTTTAAAGGCAGCTCCATTTCGAACATTTCGCAGCTTGATTTTCCGTGCGTACTTCGGCGCACCCCCCTACTGAGAAAATTTCGACGCGCATTTTCACGCATTGTCGAGCAGATAAAATTAGATCCCCGCGAGCGTTGCGTGACTCACGTAGTGTTTTGAAACCGCCAGCTGAAAGAAAAAAAAAACAAGTCAATCAAAAATATTTGTTATTAATCACGAACAATAATCGCAATGACTTTGGACGATCGGCTGCGAGTCCCTCCGCGATAAGAGGCGATGGATTAAATTAAACGCGAACAATGTTAAACTTATTTACATATATATATATTTGTCGACGGACTGCATGAAAATTACATCGAACACCGGAAACGCACACTTAAGGCCTCTTAAATATGTGAACCTGGTACAGCGGAATCCTTGGGCAGGCCGCGCACGTTGTCAATTAAATTAGCATACATCCGCGCGCGGGTTGCATCGAAAATACACGGCGGCAGTGCGTAAACAATACGGACTCCCGGTTTCAAGCCCTCGGCTCGTTTCTTATTTGTCCGGTCAATTTCGACGGTTGGCCCGGCCTTATACATACGTTTGTTTTTTTTTTTTCGACGCGCAACTACGACCGAAAATATCGATGACGCGCGAGAGCACGCCCAATGGAATTCCCAATTTCGTGCGAGGTAGCGGTTCCGAAAGTGAACGAGCGAAAAAACGAGCGGCTTTATCAGCTCGCCGTAACCTTGCGGCGCTTCCGATATACAACGCGTGCCGAGTCTCTGGCCGATTACAGTACGCAAGCGCGTGAAGATAACATACGCCGAGGGTCAGCGGCGAGGCGTCGAAAATTATCCGAACGTCGAGCTCCACTTTTTTTCCTCTTGCGACTTCTTGTGAATGAAGACGGAGTCGCGGCACCGATGGAGTGGGGCTATTTCCGCGAATAAAGGAGAAAACCGGCATAATATCGCGTCCTGTGGATTTATGGCAACGCCGGTCACGAGTCCACGCGGCTTACGCCTGTTGACGTAACAATGGAAAGGAGCTAGACGACGCGATTTAGTGATGCAATTGTTGCTTCAATTGGCTACCGGTCCAGATGCACGCGATCACGCTACGAGTGCCGATCTCGTCCTATTTCCAACGAAATTGCGCGACCTCTTTTACGCCGATGTCTCAACGCTCGCTCGTTGGCCGAGTCCGGGAGATAACCATTCATTTCACGTAATTACCGAAAAATCGTTCAATGGCATTCGACTATTATTAGGTTGAGGCAATTTGTGAGGCAGAGAATACATTTAATGATGTATAATCTTTTAATTAAAGTGCGAATTTTTTATAATCCGCGTCGGATATTTTTTTTTTTTGTGTTCGTTTTTTTTTTGGCAGAGATCATGAGGACTTAAATTTTCATGTCAGGATTGCTTCGCTTTTCGATTCGGACAATTCAGATATTCCCTTTCGAAAATGAGGTCAGTGACAGGTTGTATTGCTGTTACGAACAACTTTCCCATCGAAGAGTATCATCGAAAATTAAAAACTTTACTCGTAAAGTGAGATGTTTTATACAGGAAGGTGTATATGAATAATCGCTAATTACTAAAGCACTTTGTCCCGGTTTACCTTTAAATTCGCATATTAAAATTCATAAAAAAAGGTGTGCCTCGGTCCTTGATTCAGACGGGTTAATAAAGCTTTCGCCGAATGCTTCACAAAATTCGTTTTATTGAATGGAAAAAATCGGTCTCCCACGACTTTGCAGCGGCATTTCCAGCTATTCTAATGTTAATTGAGTATTCCATTTCATTCAGCGCAAATTTCGCGTCTCCAACGCACTATCGCACGGAGAGGTCCCTGGATAAACAAGCCTACATGGATGTAATTACATGAAACAGGCGCGCGCGTGCGACGATGTCTCAGAAGAAAATACGCAGACGATATGCAGCATCGAGGTCATTGCCATAGATGCTCGGCTCGCAGTTGTTCTCCTTGAAAAAGAAACCGATTAGCGCTTTTGCTTCCTCCCCCACTCTCTCGCTTCTCCACCGCCACGCGTGATTTTATGACGTCTCAAAGGGATAATAGGCAGGCGTCATGTGCACTCGTGACAGTTGCTGCGGGATCGCTAACGTGAAACGGTGCAATAGGTTCTATATTTAGCTCGTGTTTCCCTTGTCAAATCTGAAATAATCTCATTTTCGACGTGGAAGGTTCTTTCTGGTTGAATCGCAATAAGCTGCCTTTCTCCACTCTTGTTTCGGAGCACACATGTAGAAAATGATTAAGCAAAACTGTCGGTTTTGCTCGAGCGATGCAGTAAGAAAGCGCGACGCTCACTTACTTTCGGATTTTTTCGTTGTTTTCATTGTAAGTGAAGCCATTGTCGCTGTTATCTGAAATACCACACTCACAATCAAACAAGTGTTTGGAAAAAACAAAATTTTCTTAGTTTCCAGCTCCATTGTTTACACGAACAACTGTTAAAGTTTTCCTTTATTGATAAAATAAATGTATGTGTTGTCGTTTTTTTTTTGTTTTTTTCTGTTTTCTTTTTTCAATTTCAATTAATATAAAAAACAGAATGGTAAGCCAGTGCTTATGCAGATAAGGCTTATAAATAAACACCTGATAAGGTAGTCAGATACAGTACGATGCCATTAAAAAAAGTTAAAACTTTTGTACCATATGTTCCATTAAATCGAACCGAATTTACTAAATATTTCTGGATGCTGAACAATAAAAGTCTTTAACAAGAAACATAAAAGGAAAAAAATTACTTGACTACTGTTTACCGTTTCATTTGCTAATTTCCAATTTCAATTGGTTCGAAAAGCTTCATATATAGTCATGCGTAAGTACATTTAAAAATAACTGAAACTCGTTATTTCCAAAGTCTCCCACGTAACTCCAGCCAACGGATATTTTCTCTATTTTTTGCCTGATTTAAATTAAATTAAAATTATAATTTTCAGCCATGCTTACGCATAGCTGAGCATTTTCCTTATAGAATTCAGGTTAAATCGTTGGACAGTGCAAAAGTGCATAATCGAATTTCGAAATCCGATCGGTCGGGTCGGTATTCATTTACTCCGAATTTTTTTCACCCGAAAGGTGGCTACAGTATCTCGCAGTGTCGGCCTTATTCATCTCGATTGGCGGGTGTCAGATGAGAGGACCGTTGCATACAAGTGAGAGACGCGTCTCCCTCTCACCTCTCTCTCTCTCTCTCTCTCTCTCTCTCTCTCTCTCTCTCTCTCTCTCTCTCTCTCTCCTCTATTTAACCGCAGGAAGAGCGGCGGCGAGGAATTGGCTTGCGTTCTATAAAACCGGTGTCCGAGAGTGAGAGGTGAAAAATTCGTGCATGGGAGGAGCTCGTGAACGAGCGCGTTCAGCGGCGCGGCACCTGTTTACCTTATTCTCCTGCTTCCTCTCGAGTCTCGGCCGCGACAAACCGCTTTGGAATTCCGCCTCGGCTCCGGCTAAATCACGCTCGACTTCCGATGCTGCGCAACCTCCCCCCCCCCCTTGCACCGCGACTTTCTTTTTCGCTGGCGATCTGCGAGGGACCTCCCAATACCGAAGAAAAATAGAGAAATATAGAGAATAGAAAGAAAGAGAATTTCGTGGAAAAAAAAATAAGCTTACGCGAAGCATAAATGGAGCTCAAGAATACTTTGTGATTGAAATCGGCGTCTATAGGTAGTTGGGTGGTATTTACTGTGTGAGATGTTCGGTCAGTTTGAGAGGCTCCAAAAATAACATCTTTATCGGTAACTGCAATCGCTTGAGGCCTGTTGGCACGCGGTACTCACGCCGTGCACGGTGACCCGAGGAAAGCAGTAGATAAGGTGATACCACTCGCAGGAGCAATCGTACTATCCCGCATAAAAAAAATTAAGTTAGGATAAGGTTTACGCGAAGTTCATTTTTGGATTATACACCGAAAAGAAAGATTAGTAATTTCAAGAAAATATTTCTTTAAGAAGTTCCAAGGAAATGGTTTCATTGAATCAACTAAATATTTCATTGAAGACACTTTATTCAGTAATTTCAACAAAACATTTAGTTGATTCAATGAAACCATTTATTTGGAACTTCTTAAAGAAATATTTTATTCAGATTACTAAACTTTTTTCAGTGATATCTAGATTAATGGGGACAACTTTTCCAAACTGTTTTTTTAGAAGTTTAGCGAAATATCATGTAAAGCATAACGATTATTATTTAAACGATTCTTCGGTTTAAGCATTTCAAAAAGTAAATACAATTTCTGTAAAAAAAATCATTCAAAGTTCGTATAAAATTGTCAAACATTTTTTAAAAAGCTAAGATCAATTTTTTTACGCGAGGTCTGATCGTGAAACTGAAAATCGCTCGATTTCGGCGTCTTTCCGCTTGGATTGATTGAAAAGCAAGTAGGTGTTTCACTTTTTACAGGTGATTTTAAAATCTCCCGGGTCTTAGACGAGGGCGATGCAGAGTGGTGATTTTTTTTTTTTTTTAGGGGAGAAGCGCAGGTTGCGCAATTGAAAGGAAAAAGAGAAGCCGAGGTAGCGTGACTAACTCTGCGAGAGGAGATCGCAGATAAGGGGCGTTCGTCTTTCAAGTCAAAAAAACATGTTTGCATCGCGAACGGGGATAAAAACTCGACTGGAGCGCTCGTCTGCTTGTTATTGATTCGACGATGGTTTATCGACAGATCGGTTCGAGGCACAAATTGGAATTTGATCTTTTCGACTTGTTTTCTAAGAGTTAAATGTGTTCTTGAGTTCGATGATCGATAAATCAATTGGAATTCAGGAAGGAAGAAATGCAGAGGATATTATATTAAATTGGGTTCGATGAAATAAAGTTATAATCGTGTTTGATAAATCTTTGCACTACCTATGTCATTCTCTCACGTTTTATAATGTTAGTACTTATATAATCGTAACCACGTTTTATGTCAGCGATTGATTATTTTGAATTGCGACTGAATTTTGAATGAGTAAAATTCAATTTGTAAGAAAATCGGTTGCATTGCAAACGGTAATTTTGTTTATTTGTGAAAGTGATTTTATCAAAAAGATAAATTTAACTCTTTCCGCAATAAATATTGTAGAACGAACTTGCACCAAGCCTGCATGTGGTGCACCGCAAGTAGCACATTCGTAAAACGAAAAAATTTTTACCAACGAAGGGTCGTGCAAGACTAGAGTAAGTGCCGTATAATATATAAGGTGAAATTCAAAGAGAAACGTATGGACTTTGAATTGTAGCATAGAAGTTAGAAGATTTCCAGATGGCTTAAATAAATTTAATAATATCTTGTTTAAAAAAACATATATAATATAATTGAATACAATCTTCATAGTCGCAATTCGTATATATCAAATACTTTGCGAGATAAGTATTTGTGTATTTGTTTAGTGTACAAATTTTCTTATGTGTATCAATAAAATTCTTCTTTTCCAAAATTCGTCTCCTTGTACCTAGATGTGCAGATACACCTGAAAACATTACTTAGCCTTAAACATTAAATTAAACTTTCAAATTTTGACATTTAAAGTCTATTTATTAATTTATTAAATTTATTATTTTTATTAAATTTATTTATTAAATATATTTATGAAATATACTCTAGTAATCTGGTGATAAAAAAAAAGAATTGAATATCTATTCTAAAATAAAATTATTTTCATTTCCTCTAATTTGAGTCTCACGATTGTAAAAATACAGATTACCTCTTATCTACTTTCTATACAAGGTTACTGTCCAATTTTCATTTCTGATTACACTGCCAAACAAGTAGTCTGATAAACAAGTTCTTCGATCGCCCCTGAATATAGTTGTTCAATTTCGCGCTACAATTTTTCTATCCATCTGATAAAAAAGATGGGGTGGAAATATTTAAGAATTGGGAAGAACAAAAAAAAAAATCAAATTTCATAAACTGTGTCAGTTAGAATATCAAAAAATAATCGACACGTATTTTTTCTTTTTTTAATTTAATGTTTATTAAAAAAGA
>JAWWEN010026550.1:0-16852 GCA_035582955.1 Sycophila texana | reverse complement strand
ATAAGTTGATACTAAAGAACTATTACCATGAGGGGACGCAGCTGTAGCGCGGGTCAATTCGAAATACCAGAACATGGTCATATTAGGCGCATGCCCATATTAGGCACAGGTACCTTACTACATTTTCTAACCAATTGAAAGAACTAACGGCTAAATCATAGAAAAATATTCATAAAACGCTATAGTAACGTTTCCCTCAATAATGTTTTGAAGTAAATATTTTTAAAAGTATTAAATCACATATTCGCAAAAGACGCGAAATTGTCATTTAATACAGTACACAATCGCGTAAAAAATAAAAGAAAAGTATTTAATTAAAGCATATATTTTTATTGCGATACCTAACTATAAATGTGTCTATATGACGATATACAATGTTTGATTTGCACGTTTATTTAGAGGTACTCGTCTTTATTTCGATCTCGATTGTGCGGCATTTTTTATTCTGCACCGACGCATCCTGAATATTGTAGCTCACTTCAATCAAATTATTCCACCATCCCTATTCGTCGCAAAACTGCGACCTATGCCAGTTTGATTCGCTCTAAAAACAAATGATAGAGTATAGCTTACGTATTTATTCGAAACTTGTATTATGCAACTGATAGCTCATTATTTACTTCGATTTTATTAATTAACCCACGCTGGATGAAAATATTTTCGACGCCTGTCGCTCCGGAGAAAAATACCGATTGTATCGCGCCTCCAGCAGAAAGTAAACAAGAGCGTGAAATGAATCAATGAAATTTCCAGGGGCACCCTCCCCCCCTATACTCAGCCTATTTTATGCAAAATCTATATATTACCCTCGTCATTTTCTCCTTAATTTCTCCCTCATTCCTTACTCGCTTTTCTTACCTGACGCGATCGAGGGGCGCCAGTTGATTAGACTGCAAGCTCAATTTGCGCCAGCTCCAGTCTTCTGCCTTCGTTTCGGCTCTCGCCTATCCCCCCTGCCCCTTGAAACCCTCCCCCCTTTTTTACGCGTTTCCTAGGAAAGCGCCCCGCCTTAAAGCCTACGGGGTTAAGAAAATAATTCGGCTATCACGTCTGACGCAATTCACTTTTACTACTTGCCCGTACGCTTGAGTGTACAGCCTTTTATCAGAGCCTCACGGCGTACTATTCTTTCTTTTTTTTTCTATTTTTTGACGCGTCAATCGGAAGTTTAAGAGACTGTAGGGATAAATACTATTTTAATACGAAAGTATTGTGAATTCATTCAGTTTGGTTTTTTATGAAATGTTTTTAATATAAAAAGAAAATAGTATATTACACATGTGACTCACGCGAAACAGACTGAACTCACGTAGGCTTAAATTTCTAAAACATCTTTTGGTAAAAGAAACAAAATTTCAACAAAATAACAATAATTACTTTTACAAGGATCTTTAAACGAAAATTATTACCTTCTATTTTCCTTAAATAAGCAGAGCTTAAAAAGTACTTTTCACGTTAACGAGAATATAATGTATTTATTTTCTTATAAAGTTTCTGTAATCACAACAGATAATTTAATGTAACAATCACTGTTGTATATCATTAAGTTTATGTTTATTTGATATTAGCGTGCCGGCGTAATTCGCGCAGATAATTCGAAATATTTACATCGGATGATAATTAATCAAAGTTTCTGATAGCATGAATAGCTCGTAATATAGGTCAATTAAAATGTATAGATAATGTGCGCGATACATACACTTAAGTTACAGTCAATGATTACATTAGCTAGCAACTAAATCCATTCAGATTGGATGCAAAATGGCATTCAATAGTATCTGCATTGTACAAAGGTTTACGTTCCGCATCAAGCGTCGTTAAATTCCCCGGATGAAACGAAAAATATTTATCATCCGTACAGCACAGGATACATTTGTCAAGAATAGTAAAATGAACACCTCTTGTGTTGGTTATAGCTCGCGCCTATACTGCGCTTGAACAAATTTCAAATGAGTCAAATTCATCTATTAATTTATTTTTTATTTTTAAAACGTTCAGGAGTTGAATATTATCAGTATACGTTATTGCAGCTGATATTTATAAATCAATCTCGAGAATTTTCTGCTCTATAAATGACTAAATAACTTAAATAGATACTAAAATACTTTAATAGGAAAATTAAGCTTTCGAGAAGAAAAAGTTCCACTCGTGCGCATGAACCATATACATTGTATTTATTTCACCGCTATAAGAAACTCGGTATAGACGAATAAAATATTTAGAGATGATAAATTACAAAAATTAAAGACATGTCTAACTAAAAATTCCATACCTGTTTTATACTATATACAGACATGGAATATTTTAATTGTATTATATACAGTTCTTGGAATGGCATTTTTTATACAAGTAGGTTTTGCTTGATCCGTTCAGCGTATCTATTGCGTGACAAAAGTCCACCATCGTTAAATCCTATTCAAATTGTAATGGAAGGGTCAAAGTTTTTTTTTTCGCCGGTATAGCTATAGGTATGTACAGAAAATAAAATAAAAGAGTGCAGGCTATCTGGGGGATCGAGCTTCATTTTATTACTCTAGGAAAATGCATGTCAACCTTTAGAAACGGATACCAAAGGTAGGTATTGACTCTTACGCTGAGAGTTGTAAATTCTCTAGTCGCTTTTGTAGACTCTCTTAACCCTTTGAAACCCAAATTTTTTACGGTCTTTTTATTTTACGACCAATTACATTTATTTTTTCAAAGAAAATAATTCGTTTAAAATTTATTTCGACTCTGGAATAGTTTTTTAATCGACTGATTAAAAAAAAAATATATATATATATATTTGTATTTGAATAATAAAAAATAGAAGACCTTTATTTCGGGAAATGCATAAAATATTTATTTAATTATGTATTGGAAACCAGTAATGTAAATTATCGACAATAAATAAAATGAGAAACTTGCAGGTATCGCAAAATAATATTGTAATAATAATATTATCGTAAAACATTAAATATTAAATCTATTCTATTCTTCTATACAAATTTTTTATTTGAATATCGAATCAATACTCGAATTCACCAAAAGAAATTACGTTGTACAAACATTTTTTCGCGTAATTTAATGAGTGTAAAGTGCAAATATTTGCACACATAATTTAATTCTTTGAGCAAGATTGGAAACTGGTTTATAAAAGGAATAAAACTAGGCAACTTCATTAAAGATCCATTTAAGATAAGTTTCTTTCCTAAGTTTCATAATCTTTAATTAACGCAACGGTTCTATAATTATGACGCATAATTGCGAGTGCACATCTAACGTACATACACATACACACACAGCCCGTAACGAACGAGCAGCGAACGAAGTTTTACAACTCTCTTTTTTTGTAACTTTTGCAATTACCAAGCCAAATTTAAAATTTCCGAAAAATCAATAATCAATATATCGCATTTTCGCTAAACAATTTACAATCGTTAAATTAAACATTGAATTATTTATATTTCTGCAATAATTAACTAAACCACCGCTCGAACATAAAGAAAAACCTCGCAAGTTCTTAACTCGGAATCAATCAGAATCCCTGAGGAGAAAATCTCTCGTTGAAAGAGAGGTGAGCGCGGCGAAAAAAAAAGTCGACAGAGTCAAAGTAAAAGTGTCAAAAGTCGAAGATAGGCCGGGGAGAGAAAATCTCGCGATAGTTCGATCGCGCAAAGGTAATTACGGCGGCCGTCGGTGGCGAATAGCGAGCCGCGCGATCGAATGCTTCCCCGGTATAATCTCAGTCGTTGAGATTAGAGCGAGAGACGGAGGGAAAACCTTGGGAGCCGCGCTGCGGGAAGGTCCGCATCCGGAAAATGAGTGTATGAAGGAATAAAAGACGGATGATAAGAAAGCCCCGCTCCCCGAGTGAAAAGCCCACCGCTCGGCCTCTGAAAGACTGGATTTCATTAGGCTTCTGCGCTCGAAGTGCATCTATTACATTGAGCGCGAGCGAAGGAGGATGAGAAAAAAAACGCCATGCGAAAATTATTTTTATGTGTCTTTTACCCTCGCGCCTGGTCTTTTCTGTCCGCTGGATTAACTCTTTCGTGTGGGGAAAATCCCGGAGTATTACTTTATTTGTCCGTTGGTTGTATAGTGCTAATTTTTTAAGGTCTTATATATCATCAAGTAGTTATAGTATGCACTATTTCAGATTAGTGTTAGCTTCATTTATTTATTATCTAATTAATTTTGTAATATCTATATTAAGTTAGATAGAAGACTATATTTGAATTTAGTTTAAGCAAGTAAAAAAAAGATTTTAAATAAAAGATATGGCAGGTGACGAAAGGTCCTATCTCGTTTCCTGCCGAGAAGATCCTATGTCGGAAAGAAATTTTTTTGACAATTTTCATTATATCGAATTCAACGTACCCGAAAAACCTCTAGCTGCTGCTAAAAACCAAAGGGTTTGACTGATTTTAAGGAAAAGAAAGCGGAAAGTCGAGTAGCTGCTGGGAAATTTAAAATCATTGCGAACAAATTTCATTCTGAGATAAGATCTTTTCAGCCGGAAACGAGATAGGATCTTTCTTCACCCGCAAACGAGATAGAACCTTTCTTCACCCGCAAACGAAATAGGACCTTCTTCAGCGTTATCGTCGATGTATGAAGATTTATTTTTTATATTATTGAAGGAAAACTTAAGATAATTGATTAGCATTTTTTATTTTAAAGAGAACATCTTTTTAAAGCTTGTATTTTTATTTTATAGCTTGGAATTTATTTTTTAATTTACACAAATACAAAGATTATAAATGAGTTTTTATATTTTAATTAACAATTCGTAACAAACTTTGGAAAAATTAAAATTTATTTTTGTGTTCTCCAACGTTTAATCGTCATTCACCCGTGTAGGCTGACGAAATCGGTCAAGCTCGTAGGGGTAAACAAAGTGAGCGCCCAGTCGACGCCAGGAGTCATCAAGGCAATTGATGTAGCCGAGCTTTTAATAAAAGTGAGTGCATGATGCGACTCGAAGAGAGTAAACGAAGCTAAACGGTCCCGACGCTCGTGAAATCCGTCAATAATGACACGCATATAACCCCCTGTACCCTTTTCCTTTATTTTCAAGGCTTTCTACTTTTCATTAAAAAGTAGGTTATAAGAATTGTTAAATTTAATTTTTTTTTTTTTAAATTGTATAGAATTTTTCAGTTGGAAAAATAGTTTTAAAAAATTTCTATTTCTTTTAAAGAATCGTGAACAATTTTCCAACTAGAAATTAACTCGTTTTCTCATCTTTATAACAATAAAGTATTATAGTTTACTTGTGAGATAAATATTAGTGATTTACTGTTTTGATACCCATAGTTTGTATTTGTTTCAGTTTAGTTTCACGGTAAACTAGAATCTACACATCTCCCTATAAACTTCTAGTTGATTCCATCTAACAAATAAATATGTCTACAGATTTATTTAAAATTTAAACATCACAAAGGTACGACCATCGTTATTTTTTCTACTTGAAAAAACGGTTTAAACAAACGCACGATCCATTGCATCGGCCAATTAGCGGAAAGGGCCATTTTTCGTTTGCGGGAGGGGCAAAAATGCATTATCGTTCAGAAAAACAGCTCCAATCCATAATTTCAATGGGCTCAAGACCATAGCGAGGCGCACGATGCGAAAAAAGAAGTGGTCGATGATAGAGGCAAAAAAGAAGTGGGAAGGGGGGCACAGAAGGGGGGGGGGACATTGAATCGCCTCGAAACGATTGAGAAAAAAATTAGAAAAGGAAAATAAAATTTTATTTTATATCGCCGGCAATCGAGGGTCATGTCATGTGCTATTCGCACGCACGAGCCGCTCGTAGAGGCCGGCTGTGATTGTTCGGTGCGCGCCGGAGATAAACACCGTAGGCCCCTGAGGGACGCGTTAAAGTTAAGGGAAACTAGAGTATCCATTTTCTGCGATTATTATCGTCATGCCTTTTGTATTTCTGCACTTTTTTCCCTCGTTTTATCTAATATGAACAGAATAACGGGTCTTTTATGTCATTTTACGCCGAAATTTAGTGCGCGTTAAATTTTGGTCTAGTTTCGAAATTTCACGCACGAATTCTAGTAGCGGCGATCAATATTTTATCGAAGTCGTGCTTCTGTCACGTTTTTTGAAGACTTATAAGTGTAGATATTTAAAAAGTTACACTTTTGTTTTAAAATCTTATCGGTTATCGTTATACTCCTCCGTAAATAAAATTTGTTATTTTATTTACCTTGGATTCATTCCTAATATTATTGTATTTAGTACATAGTACATGTATATACGGTGTATAGGTATAAGAAGCCATGAGCGTCGCGCCAATAAAGCGGCCGATCCGATGCATTTGCTTTATCGTCTCTTCGTGCAGGAATTTCGCCCCAACGCACTTATATTCATGAAATAGTTCAGATTCTGGATATTTCAACCTAAACGGTTTGTTTAGTGTTGAAATATAGTATAACGTCATGGCTATATAGAATTTTTTTTTAATTTTATTTATAATACTAATATATGTACTGCATTTTTTTAATAAAAAAATAGTTGAGATTGACAGGTATGTAATAATCAATGGATTAAGACTGATCTTTATATAAGAATATTGTAAGTCAACTATTTTAATACAAATGTAGTATAGAACATTTGTTAATAATATTTACCTACGGAAAAATATGAATTTTTAAAATTTTAATGTTACGTTTTAGCCATCTAATGAAAAAGAATGTACAACCACATAAAAAATACCAGTTTATCACAAAATTCCACTCTGCATGATTATGAAATATCGAAAATCGATTTTACATAAATTAATATGAGATGCGCGCATAAAAAAATCCCTAACGTAATACAATATTTATAGTACATTATCAATAACTCATTGCAATGAAGTTTTTTTTCATATAATTTCACATTGTTACGAATAATGTGAGATTTTTTTTTTAACTTTTTGTACTCATTAGACATTAAAAACTTTTTCTGTGTTTTGATTAAACAATACAAAAGTAAATAAAGGTAAAATACTTTTTTTATTACAATGAAAGCATAATTTAGGAAGAATGATGAATTCTAAAACAGATGTAGTTAGAAGTTGACATGATAAAAAGTACGGGATTCCGGTCTATTCTACATAAGCCATGAAAAATAATGAGGTAAAATGTTAATTATATTGTTTTAACTTTGTTTCTTGTTTTTGTGAGGCAAACTAGGAATTATTGTTTTCACTCTTATTGTTGTCCCTTATTATTGTTATTATTGTTTGAACTTTTAATTGAATAACATTATTTATACTCAAATAAAATTTTTTTATTTTGGGGAGGATTACAAAATTTAATGATCTCTATTAAATGAATTGCAATTTATACATACGTTCAATTTTCATTAAGTTTATATTTATATAAAAACTTATTAGATTGAACATAACGTACCTTTGTGATTTTTAAATTTTAAATAAATATTTAATGATGTTTGTAGGCTCTGTTCACAAATAATAAACGAGGATATCCATTTTTGTACAAGTAAACAAGAAATAAAAAAATAAAAAGATATTAATAGAAATAACGCAAGCTTCTGCATTATTTTCTAGAAATATCACAAATTCGTTAAAATAATCCATAAAATTTTATTCAACAAAAAAATTCTCTACAACCGAGACTAAACGTGCATTCGTCGACATTTGTACTACACAAAATAATGGGTAGCAAACAATTTTTCTCACGAAATCCAGGTAAATCTGCACTCGTAAAGCAGGCCAATGCGTATGGAAAAAGAGCAAGAGAGAGAGAGAGAGAGAGAGAGAGAGAGAGGGAGAGATCAAGGACATCGGTTATAAATCGCCGACTAGAAAAATTAAGGCTTAAGCCATTGATAAGCCGTTAAAACGCATAACCGCTCGAAAGCCACTTCGTTCTTGTTAGCAGAAGCCCGCGCGACACCATATTTCAGTTAGTCGAATTAAACCGCCTCTATAACGCGCATCCCATGCATACGCCTGCATGCACCACGGGCGCGGCTATTTTCCCGCCGGCTCCTCCCTTACACCCTCGGCGCGCGTGCTTCTTTCACGCTAATATATACGCCGGTCGATTCTATTTTTTTCCGGTGTTTTATTGCCGGCAATTTGGTTTACTTTGTTTAAAAGCAATCGGTGCGATTTTAAAAACACCAACATTTTATGGTGTATGTTGTTTCAAATGCTCCGTGCGTTGGTCATGCTTTACGGAAAATTTGTTGCTCGCGACTTTTTTTTAGCTTTATTTCGACGTTGCTGCTTGTACGTTTCTGGTGCTTTTTTTTTAATGATCGAAACGATCATTGTCGTTAATTTTGTGCATTGGGGCATTGAAACAAAATATAAATATTTTTTTATCAACTAAATATTTTTTTAAAACTATACTATTATAAATTATTTAAAACTCTTATTTTTTTTTTCATTGAGATGATAAAATTTAAATGACTATTTTTAGAGATATGCGAAGCACGTAGAATTGACGAAATGTATAATTCTTAAAAATGTACGTTTATTGCTTTGGGATTAGTTGATTTGTTGACATTTGATACTTATCTCGTATTACTATCCACCCCTCGACAAGCAGTCAAGACTAAGCCGCGGTTTGGATAGTGCCTATTATCGTTTCCGATACTGCTAAAATAATGGTCAGTGGGGGTATTTCGAAAATTGCTTCTTACAGTTTATACTACGCGATTTTGGCGGACTAAATTTGTATAAAATATTTTAGAGAGAACGCAGTGTTCTTTAATTTTCACTTATTTTTTTATTACGATTATTATGAAATTTTTAATATTTTTTTATATAAACTCTATGGTTCACTAATATAACTCCATGAAGTTTTTCAAACTTATCTGTTCATTTATTCTTTAAAATTATTATAACAAATTGAACCAATAATTTATAGCAGGTATTATATATAACACTACTGCACCTTTTAAAAAGTGAATTGCTTAAGCTTATCTCATTGCAGAAAGTGATGTCGTGTATTTTATACACTTATGTAATATACGCATGAAATTTTTTTTAATACGTACATATTCACAATTTTTTTTCTTTTTTAACTCATCAAAAGTTTCTAAAAAAATTTGCCATCAATCTAAAGTTAGCGCAAAGTTTAATTATAGGCAACACTATAAGTACAGATAATATTATATATAGACGCTTAAAACGGAAGAAGACGAGGGACAGTGAAACCGGAATGAAGAATGTAATTTTAGTTTAATCAGAGTCGTCTGCTTTTGTGACGGGCATTAAAGTTGATTTTTTTACATAATTATTGCAACTTTAAGACTTGGGATCTCGAATCGGTTAAAAGCTTCTTTTTAATAAAGACCACTCGGGTTTAAGAGACAATAGTAGATTTATTATTCTGCTTCGTTGCGATATTAAAGTTGCAATATTAATTTTTTACTCTCTTTAATAAGTAAAATAATTCAATAAATTTCATAGTCTTACATCGAGCTTCTGAGCGCCAAATTTCCTTGCATTCCCTATCGCAAGCTCCCATTTCAGCTTTTATTGCAGGAAGATATTTTTTCATCATACTGGTCTGTGGGCATCTACACTGTATGAAATTGTCTATACTTATTTTTGCCCCTCGTGTACATACAATTCGTGGGTAAAATGGACTATAGTTTTGCGTTATATCCGTTCGAGTTATTCCTTCTGTTCTTACGGAAAATTTGGAAAGTCTATATTTTATAAGGATTTATAAGGACAATACATATAATTTGAACAATGTTTATTGACGATGGCTCTGTTATACTGACAACTGCCGAATAAAAGAAAATCGTCTTTTTAACGAGGTGAGATAAATGGATGTGTTTTTATTAAAGATACTTCATAAATATGATACACCTTTTTTTGACAGTCCATTAATTTGCCGAGTCGATTTAATAGTTCTATTTTGTATATGTCTAAGTAAGAAAATATACAGAGCGATAAAATGTTCGAACGGGGAAATTTTTACGATGTCGAGAAATACGTTCGGTACTTCTTGAAACAGTAACTACTTTCTTTCCCTGCACTCTTTATTTTCCTTCCCTTTTTTCATTTCTCATAAGCACATATTCGTTTTCCGTTAAATTTTGAGCTGATGAAAGAATGAAGATATGTTTAATATGCATCCAATACGGAAACCTTTTGTTGGCTAAAGCATTCTTTTTTTTATTTAATTTACATCACTTTCAACGTAAAGAAGTAAGAGATTTTTAATAAGAAAATGTTTTATTTAACGTACTGCGAAATAAACCGTTTAAATTTATCTTCGAATACGCATGAGTAATGGCATTTCTGCGGAGCTTTTTTAAAAAAAAATCAGTAATTCAAATTCTCCCGCATACGCATAACTTGGCGGCAGCGAATACCGCAAAAATAAAATAAAAAGCGAATTGATCGATCCGAGAAGTCATTATGAGGTCCATCGTATTTGTAATCGTTGATGCGTGACTAGAATCCCGTGTAACTTTCGAATATCAGTGCCTTGAGATTCTACTCGGGGTTCTGCACCAAGATATTTCTCTCTAAACTTTTATTTCTTGTTTAACGGTATTTTTCCTTCGCACGGGAATAAAAAAGTCTTGATGCATTAAAATATTCAGAAAATCTACTTAGTCAATTCAATAAATTTTCCATCTGCTCTAAAAAAACTATGTAAACGTTAAAAAAGAAAATAGTCCCGTAGTATAATACAAACGACTGTCATTGTGAAAATAATGTTTATAAATAAAATCAATGTAAAATAAAAAGTCCAATTAAATAAATACATAAACGACGTAATATAAAGTTTGTAAGTCACAGACTTCAATTCAGGCAGGTTTCAATCGAATCTTCACTTTCATTATATATTTACCTTTGCCGGAAGCTACTTTTATTTTTTTTGTAACGAATACGTTAGAAGCCCGCACCGTTGAATAGAAATAAAGTCTCGAACACTTTAGGAGCTTTTAAATTTTACAATTTGAATTTCAGCATACAAACTTTTCACTGCCTCCACTATTATTCCTATTCTTTCGCTCAAGAGTTTTCAGTTTCTTCAGTTCGAGTGCCTATTTGGTATACATAAAAGATTTTTTTTTTAATGATTTATTAACTTTTAACAAATCATTCGCGACAATTTTAAATTATAAGTTAAGTACAGTCAAAATTGCAGTCCCTGTTACTTCGAATTATTCATTTTTTGTCGAATAAGTGAAACAAGTCAATGTTCGATCAGCCATAAAATTGCATTCGCGCGATATTCCGTATGAATTGCACAATTATATTTCCAATATTACATTTTCAATTGATTTAAATTTAAAAATAAAATAAAATATAAATATTTTACTTAACTATCTCGCTAATTGTATTTAAACAAATACAATTGACGGAATAAGTTAAAAGTTACAATGCCAATTAAATACCCTTCAGTGCTCTTATACTCTATTGGTTTAAACGAATTTGCGATGAAATTTAGTTTTTTTTTCCTTTCGAACTTTCTCAATAATCGATGCTTGTATTCGTGGATAAACGCTTGGTCAAGATATATCTAAATTTCATTAAGAGCAGCTTTAATTAAATAAGGAAATTCGATTGACGGAGCGAAGAAGCAATAAAAAGGACTCTCTTCAGGCACTTTCGTTTCTAATACAAGACTTAGCTTTTTACATCGAAAACTTTTATTCTAATTATTTTGCGACTAGTGAATATTCTCTTGTAAAATAACCATTGTTTATAATTAAATCTAAAATATTGTTTTTCCTGAATACCCAATAATTCTCTTGTCTGGTTAACATAAAATGTAAACTGTAAATATTCTATACACCCCAAAATGCTTCTTTCACATTTTTCGAATATTCTGCATAAATTCATCAAATCTCGGGGAAAGGAAAGAAAAAATTTCTATGAAATTCAGAACCGAACGAGCAGCAAGACTTCGTTGGGAAAAAAAATTAAGTAAGCGCTATATCCAGGCTTCGATGCAATCTGCCGGGCAGATCGCTCATTCCCCTTGCGAATTCGGCGTCAAATTCTTACACTGCTTCAAACTCGATTCTCCCTTCGTAAATTCAGCAGGAAAAGAGTTTCGAGGCTGTACGAAACGAGAGCGCAAGGACGAACGACTGACGAAGATAGAAGGAGCATGCACAAAAGAGAGAGATAAAGGGAAAGGAGAGGGAGAGAGAGTGAGAGAGAGAGAGAAGGAGCTAGGCATGTAATAAGGCAGAAAAGTGACGCAGTTCCCGGCGACGTAAAAGAAAAGGAGCACAGAGAAAGAGAGAGCAAAAGAGAGGAGGATCGATGTGGACGCGCATACCGTGCGCCAGTAGATAAACGTTGCCGGCGATCGATCCGTTCCGCGCGGCGGCCAAAGTAAAAGAGAAAGAGAGCGTTGGGAAAGATTTTCCGATGGGACATTCCACTTTAAATTATCTCTCTGTATTTGTTGCATCGCATTTTTCTTGCAAGGCTGTATACAGTTCGATGGAGTTGCAGTTAAACGTATTATGCGAAAATATCGATCTCTGCCAAATTTCTATAGAACAGCAAAACGGCCTAAGTGACCTTTATTTCAAAATCTCTATTTAACTTTTTTTATGCTTTTACGGCATTTGGTATATGCACGGAAAATAATTTATTCCTTATTCTGCGTTAATCGAAAATCAGCTTCTTTGTATGCAGTAAAATCGCGTCATTATTGAAAATTTCAGATTAACCGTTAGTTTTGACTTTGAATATACTGTTAATTAAGTCTTTCAGCGCCTAAATAATCACCTAAATGTTAATATAGAAAATACTAAAGTAAATACTGCCGTATTCAATAAAAACTTTGCAGTCTTCATGTCTGAATTGAATTTGATATATGTATTGAGTGAACAAATTCACTTTATTGGGTTATTGGCTTATTTGAAACCATTTGAGAAAGTGACGCTTTCATGTTACTGCATCACATTACTGAATGTTTAAAATTAGCGCTTTATATATTTAATAAGTTTAATTAATTAATTACTAATGTAATCTTTTTTGACAAACACCTCATCAAATAACCAATTCAATTTGCGAACGAATAAGAAATCGAAAATAAAAATAGAATAAAATTAAGAAGTTACTTCGAAAATGCTTCTCTGATAATCGCTTAAAATAAAACTCATCATGAAAAGCTACTCCCTAACTTAGACAAAATTAATCGAAAATTGAAATATGTATAACAAAAGCTCGAATTATTCATCGAACAGCATTGCCGAAGTAGAAGCAAAGAGCAAAGCCCTCTCTCTAAAGTTGAATTAGTGAAAAATCACTAATTCATAGTGACTATGCACTAATTTGAATACTGCAAAGTGCTCCACTATGAATTAGTGGAAATCTACTATTTGAAATAGTAAATAATTATTAATTTCCACTAATACAACTAAGTAGACATTCTTTTTACTATTTCAATTAGTGAAATTCTACTAATTGATATTGAATTTTACTAATTGATTAGTGGGAAATCTGTTCGCTAAAAAAATTAGTGGAATTTCCATTAATTCAACTTTAGAGAGCTCAATTTATATAAAAATTATAAAAATTCAAATATTACAACAAAAGCTCGGGTATACATCGCGCACCATTGTCGAAGTAGAAACCAAGCCCTCAACTTACATAAAAATCATAGAAAATCCAAATATTACAACAAAAGCTCATACATCGCGCAGCATTGCCGAAGTATATAGAAGCAAAGCCGTCAACTTATTATATAAAAATCATCGAAAATTCAAATATCACAACAAAAGCTCGGGTATACATCACGCAGCATTTCCGAAGTAGAAGCAAAGCCCTTAACTGATAAAAAAATGATCAAAAATTTAAATATTACAACAAAAGCTCGGGTATACATCGCGCAGCATTTCCGAAGTAGAAGCAAAGCCCTTAACTGATAAAAAAATGATCAAAAATTCAAATATTACAACAAAAGCTCGTATATATACATCGCGCAGTATTGCCGAAGTAGAAGCAAATTAACGGTGCATTGGAGGTTTGTTGCAAAACTCCGTAACGAAGAGAACAAGGGCCGACGACAGGCTCTTCGCTTTTGACGCGGAAAGAAAGGGAGGCTAGCGCCGGGGCTGTCAGCGCGCGGCGCGTGTATCGTTCAGCTCCGACTTTGCGCGGGCGCGCGCCACAATTGTATCTGCCGCGCCGGAAGCCTCATTGTCTGCCGCTCCGACGTTTCCTTCGCGCGCGAGTACGAAACTACGCACAATGCCAAGTTAATCGACGATTGGCCAACGCTGCAGGGAGACGAGGAGCGAGCGACGGCTTTGCCTATATTTATTGTGCGCCGCATGAAGAGAGAGGGAGAGAGAGAGTGAAGCGGCCCGCTCGCGAGATAAGTCGGCCGCATCGCTTCCGCTCACGGCGGACACCTTTTATGCTGGATATCCCCGCGGCTGCGGGCACGACGCGCCGCCGCGTATTATAGGCTGTATATGGAGCGGCTAAAGCGTGGGCCGCTCCGCAGAATGTTTGTAATTGTGCGAGCGCGGCAGAATGCGCGCAGCTGCCGCGCTTTCGCTAATTGGCTGGGCACGCGCGCTGCTGAGCTTTTACCGGGCCGACCGGTTCATTGGGTTCATTGGCTTTTCCACAGTTTCGCCTGCCTCACCCCTGTACCCCTCTGCCGGCGCTTGTAATTCGTGTGTGAGCTTTGTTCTTTTCCTTTTTTTTTTTGTTTTTTTTTTTTTTAAATAAATTGGTTTTTGTACTCTTGTTTTTATTATTTTGTTTTGTACACTGTGGCTGTAGGAATTGGATAGTTGTCGCGGGGACAGTGTATGGCTGTGATCATGTTATATTGAGGGTTCGATAGTTCTCCTAGATGGTATCCTCCTCTATCTTCTGTATTCGTTAAAAAAAGACACGACTTCCAACAGTGTATGTGGAAAAAACTGGAAAGACGCGTTTTTTAATCGATATTTATTTATTTTAGATGTTTGATCTATTTATTAATTATTTAACTAATTATAAATTTATAATAGAAAATTATAATATTATCACGAGCTATATATCGAAAAAAAAAACTAAACTAAAATTTATTCGTAGAATACTAATAATTTCTTTTTAACAAATTATATAATTGTAATTCAGAATTAAAATATTTCAATGGCTTTTTAATATATAAATTGTAGCAAACAAAGTTTAATTGTTTGAATAATTTATTATCGCTTAAAGTATAAATACTATAATGTGGCTGGAAAAGCTCTCCTAATCCTACTTACACATCCCTCAAAATCTTATGGACAAAATACCTGTCCATGACATTGCAAAGCAATATTCAAAATTATAAAAGTTATTTTTAATAATCGAGTCCCTCCGTTGTAATTTAAACTATTTTAAATAAATAAATAATTAAAATAATAAGGCTGTTGAGTTACTTACAAATAAATCGACTTAAAAAATTTCAATTATTTAAAAAAGTAAGAAAGTGACACCCTATTAAAACATTTCCTCTAAGCAAAAAAAAAAAAAAATAATAATAATAATAATAAAGAGAAAGAAATAAAAAGGTTACATGTTCTATTTACAATAAATGCTTGAGCTTTCAACCTAATTGCTAGCAGTTTATTGTGATTGTGATTGTTCCAACAATCGTCGTCTTTTATTTTTACGATTAACTCTGTTTATTCGACAGCGCAACCATTGCACCCCCGTCTTAAATTGCGCGCGAAGCCCCGACCGGCTCTAATTTTACCCACTAATAAAAAAGCAGAATAAAAAAAGTCTCATGAACATTTTCGACGAAGCTCAAAAATTCTTTCGAATTCTATTTCAAAGAAGTCACAAATACTGCGGGAGTCAGTGGCTAAAGGGAGCACAGCAGATCCGATCAATGAGGGGGGGGGGGGGGGAGGGGATGCGCGTGTGTCAGACTGGGCGCGAGAGTGGAAAGACAGAGCGCAAGAGAGAGGAAGATAATTTTATTTCTCCGATTTTAAACGACGCTCGGGAGCCTAATTTCGTTAAACGAGTTGTTTGCTAATTCGGTTAAAGCCGGGGGAGAGAAAGCACCGCCCGCGCCGTTCATGTACCTACGCACGCCACGCGAAAAAGAGGCCGTTGAATTTTCCTGATTTCTCGTCGCTCCTTGTTTTTTGTTTTCTTTTTTTATTTTGGCAATTTTATTTTGCAACTCCGGCGAGCTCTTTTGTCAGTCGCCGCTGCATATCGGGTTTTCCGTTATTTTTAGAACGGCATCGGAGCAGCCGCGTCGTTTTTATTATTATTATTATATTTTTTTTGCACTAAGGAAGATACAATTTCATTAAACGCTTCGCTTTAAATTTATCGTTTATACGGGAAGCCGTAATCAAATTCTGGCCGCAATAGCACGTGAAATTTTATGAGATGGGAATTTTCTAGCCGGCCAAGGCTTGAATCGTGATTTTATAAAAAAAAATTTCATCTAGTAAAGGTGCATAACGTCGTTTAAAATTGTTTTATTTTCTATAGAAAAATTAAAACAAATATCTTGCGATGTTATATATTTAGTCGTGAAAGAAAAACCTATACATATTTTATCAGAAACGTATATATCGTTGCAATTCAAGATTTTTTAAAACGAAAAGCAATAAAAATAAAATATTGTCTTTCCACATTTATATATATATATGAGCAATTCTACAAAAAATAAGCAATTTTGAGGTCGATCCATGATTAAAAATTTTGAATCAAGCACGCGTTCCCGACCTTGTACATTCTCTTCTATATATCTTTCTTAACAGAGAAAAATTGTTGAACAACTATTACAGGTTGCCAAACTTTATTGAGGGCACTATAAAGATTAAAAAATTGATTTAATTTTCAGCGTTTTCGCTTATCAATCTACTGGCACTAGTAAATTACGTACGTATACTATTT
>JAWWEN010026539.1:0-16853 GCA_035582955.1 Sycophila texana | reverse complement strand
TCTTTCAGTTGCGCACTTTTCACTGAAAGTCAGTGCATATTGAGAATTTTCACTGTTTCAACTTTAGAGAGAACAATTAGTTGTCAATTAGTTGTTCAACTAATATTTGTTTGAAACAAATAAATTTTTGTTGAAACAACAAGTAATGGTTACACGGTTAAAAATCTTGTGTTTTGTGTAAAATGTTTGTGTAAAGAAAAGAAAAAAAAAAAAAAAACACCGGTAATGTGTACAAAAATTATACAAATTATGTGTTATAAATAACACAAGTCAAATGTAAAAGTTATACACGATTTGTGCTTAGTTTTACTCACATTTTATGTGTACTTGCAACATACGTCTTCACACTGTATTACCGTATTCGAATTTAGACAAATGTTGTGTAATTTTGTTCATTGGAATACACAACGCGTGTATAATTTTATTTTACACAAGACTTGCGAATTTACACAATTTTGTCGAATTTTAAACCCACATTTTGTGTTTATTTTTCGACGGATTTTTAACTGTGTAGTTGTGATTACCGAACTTTTTTCTCAGTGTATATAGCTTTTGTAAATTCTATACAAGAAACTATTTCCATATTAATTTTTCCAATAATTCAATCTGCGAGGAAATTTAAATTGACTATTGCAACTTTTAGTAAAGAATTGTTCCATCGTGTACAAGACAAAATCTCGGAACGCGTGATGTTCACTATATTTAATCAAAAAATCATTTCGGAAAATTTGAGAGAAATCCACGATCCAGAAGTACTTATACACACTCCTACTAAACGATCGAAATACTACTTGATCCCACGATTACATTTCCTTTCCTTATTTTCATATAGATTATTATCGTAGATTTTATCGAAAAATTCTCTCCGCGTACCAGCATAAAAAGTGTCCCCATCGAAAATTTCTATTAACGAGGAAAAAAAAAATTTCGAAAGCCTTCACGGAGCTCCGGAGCGCGGAAGGGAGAGAGAGGAAGAGAAAGACGAAGAGAGAGAGGGAGACATGCCCAGCGGACAATTCCTATAGCCGCCTAATTTTAGTCGCGGTTGCGCGTCGCGCTAAATTTAGCCGCGGGCGAGCGAGAGTCGGAACGAGCGCCGAGAGGTGGGCCGCCGCCGCAGGCGCGCGAGTTTCGAAAAAGGGTTAATCCGCCGGCCGGAAGGCGACATTCTTCCCGAGCCTTGCGCCGATATATAAAAGCTCCTCTCCTCGCCGTCCGCTCGCTCGAAAGTCAATCGGGCCGAAAGTGCGCGGGCGAGAGGCGACGGGGACTTTGCGCCCCCGCCGCCACTCGATAAGTTTAATCAGCCTCAATGTCTTGCATAACGGGCCGATAATGACAATACGCGTCGCTCGTTTTCGCGATCGATGGAAACGAATTTCCCGTCGCTCTTTATTTAGCGGGGGATTCCCCGGCCTCGCGCTATCCCGGCGCGCGATTTCTACCGAAAATTGAGCGAGGAGTGCGCCGGTGAAACTTTAATTCGTTTACACACCGAGAGCTTCATCTGCCCGCTTCATTTGTTTTTCCTTATTTCGCACCTATTTGCGAAGGTTTAATTTCGAGACCGTGACTTTTGCAATTTCAAATTTTAATTTTATCAGACAAATTCACGCGCCTCGCGCGCTTGAAATTTAATTAAAAAATATGAACTTAAAAAAATTTTATAATTAGTTTATTAATACTGCACTTAAGAAATTAAACAAATAATTGTCTTCGTTTATTAAACTTGAAATGTTAAATGCACATTTAATACGTGTTAAATTACGTCGCCACCGGATTACATCTTTACCGGAAATCTAAGATACAACTAATTAAATCGCCTTTTTAACAGAGGATTTGTTTACCAGAAAAAAAAATCATTTAGTTTTTTTTTTTTTTAATTTAATCGTATAACTAAATTTCTTTTTCGTCGACCTCCTTAAATATTGTTTAAAAAATTTCTTTTAAAAGGTTATAAACTCGACTTGGGAAAATGTCATTATTCTTACCGTAAACTTAATCCGATTAGCTCTTTTTCATTTTCAGAAAAAATGGTACTGTCGTAACAGAAAATATAAAAAATGTTTGGACATTTTTTTTAGTTTCGACACAGGCTTAATGAATTTTATTTAAAAAAGATAGTAAAACGACGTATTTACGCTAGTGACATAATTTATAATTAACGAGTCTTGAATCAACGTACACATATTTATAGTAATTTCAATTTATATTTCTGATACTGATTCCTAAAGGAGGACGCGCGAATATTTATATTATGTGAGAAAATATCTTTGTTCGCTCTGGCGCGATAGAAATGTGTGCTATGTACGCTCTATAAAGGAAAAAAAGGAAGATCGATACAAATAATAAAAGGCACGAGCTTTGCTTTGTATAGAGAAAAACGGAGTCATCCCGGAGAACTAAATATTTCGATCGAGCAGTATGCATGATGAAATACCGTTTCCTTAATTGGGAACTGATTTTTTTTATTGTTAGTCACTCACCGATTTGGAATGCAAATTTTCTATCGCTCAAGTTTTCTATCAACGCGTGGAATTCGCGCGTATACTTACTCACGGCTTTATTCGCGTTTTATTAATTCCAGTGACTAAAGACGGTGCGAACAATAAACACGCACACGAAAAACTTTATTAAAAAAAAAAAGAAAACAAACTTTTTTTAAAAAAAGAAGAAAAAAGTAGTAGTAGTAGTTCTTTATTTCCATGTATAGAAGAAAAAAAAAACAAGTATTAATTCCGACAACTGAAGAGAAGGCGGAGTTCCGCGTCGATACAATCCTCCTCCTCCGACAAAACTGTAAAAAAAAGTCTCGACGAGCGATCGCGATTTATTTTCCTTTAACAATTTGCCCTGTCGTCGCGTCCGCGCGCTATCAGCCAGCAGCTCTGCGAAGGAGCCGGTGATTTAAAAATTTATTGCGCATCCCATTGAAATTCAAATCTTAAACACACCCCGGCCATAATAAACGAGGCCCACCCTCCCTCCGCGCGCCTCAGATCTAGCGATAAATACTGAAAAGTAAAAAAATATTCCCTCTCGTTTTTCCCGAAAGAGCCCAGAGGAGCTTTCATAATGCAGCGCCAGTTTCGAAGACTGTCCATGAAATTTCGATTGCGTCATCGCGAGCCTCAGTCATTCTCGTCCGCGCAACATCAGAGGGGTGAATATACGCCGGACTGACGCCTCCCCTGGAGCTTTTCTATGCATGTATGTATCCTGTAGGATTCCGAAGGGGAATTCGGTGCAGTTCAGTGTAGTTCCGGAATGGCACGGAATCCATTGGCAGTTATTGATATTCATAATAAAATTAAAAATAGGAAGAAACGTAGAAAAGTATATGTAGTACGTGTAAATAATGTAATAAATAATTAATAATTGAAGAATATTATTTATTTATGTATCAATACAATTATGTTTCTGTCTATAATTATCTATATATAGTTACTACTACTGACCATTTTGTTATGGTTTAATAGAAAATATTAATTTGCTTTTATTATTGATAACATAAATGGGTATTAATTAAATTATTGTTACAATAAATGTATAATAAATATTTTGATTAATATTTCATTCTGTATAACTACTGTATGTACTTATTCATTGCATTATCTGTACAGTACACAACGTTTCTTCACAATTTTAATTTGATTATCAATATAAACATTACAACCCTTGTTGAAATTTCATGCTTATAATTGCCTTTCCATGTAAAAATGTATAGAAGTAAACTTTATGTAGAAGCATGCCTCTCGTCTATAATATTATTTATTCCTCGAAAAGAGCGAATTGTTTATTTAGATCCTTAAGTAAGTCTATAATAGTAAGTTTATTAAAGAAATATATATATTTTTTGTCGCTTATAAATACATTATAATCGCATATATTGTGTATCTTGTACGTTAGAAAAAAAACCTTCATAGGTTTAAAATGCTGAATAAAAAAAAAATATCAATATGATAGAGCCTCAGACTCCAGTTCATGAAACTATTAGAATTTAAAAAAAAAAAAAAATATTCTGTACCACTCCGGAACTGAACCGAGTCATACCCAATTGCACAAAATTCCCATTCGGAATCCCACATGAAAAAAAAAAACAAATAACTCCCAAGGACGAACAAAAAAAAAAAAAAGCGATGCAATCCCCCCGCAGTAACGTTTACCCCATATATAGTTGCGCTTGTAGGGCGGCAGGCAGCGAGAGCGCAGCCCGAAAACGTGTGTGCGCCTGGCGCTTTTGACTTATTAAACGGCGAGCAGGAGATAAATGTCGGGGGGGCCGCCGCCGGCGAATAATTTAGAAGCGATCGTGTGAATACTTGAACGCGCGCCGCTGGAAAATCGGCTCCCGCAACGTGTACACGCCACGGGAAAAGTCGCATCCAGGTATATATACGTATTCGAGGAGCGCGCGTCGCCGCCTGCCCCACCCAGAGAAAGACGCGCCGCTCTCGCCTCACTTTTTCCTCGCGAGCGAGCGAGAAGGGTTATATCCTACATATACATAGAGTAAAGGAGCAGAGAGAAAGAGGAGGCGAGAGCGCGTTGGATGGACCGAAGTACAGCAGAGGATCGCTCGGCCTGATTGTTTTTCGGCTTTCTCTCCTTTTTTCGTAGAGGAGAAAAAGGGGGATTCCCCCTGCACGCGCAGCAGCTGTCAAAAGTTGTGCAGGAGGTGGTGCGTGCGCGTGGGCATAGAAGAGAGAGACACGGCTAGATCGAAAATGTTTATTTATCAGGGGCAAAATTAATTAAAATACAATATAAATAATACATATTTTTAATAATATCTATGGATATAAAACGGTATTAGATTGAGAAGGGTTGATATAGGTATGTGGATAGAGAGAGGGATAGGAGGGATGGAGAGAGCAAGAAACACGAGGAGCGATAAAGAGAGAGAAAGAGAGGAGAGCGAGGTCGATCAATAAAGTTCGGTCGAGTCGGCGGCGTGTATACGCGGCGCGTACGCGCGCCCGCCCGAGGATGCTCGAGGAGAGGCGAGCGCCACCGAGAGCTGGCCCAGCCGTGACAAGCCTGTGACCGCCTCGTGACGCCCAGCGCGGTTCTCAGTACTATTTCGAAAGATGGGCTGAATCGAACTTATCCAGCTGGAGTGTGCCACTTCCTCGTTGATTATTTCTGAATAGCTTTAGTTCTTCTTTTTTTTTTCGAGCGCTTTCATAAGCACTTTACTCAAAAGTTATCGATAACATCTTCTACTTAGCTAAAGTGTTTTTACTCAAATTTTGTGGGCTGAAAGGACACTTTAGATGTCAATTTAAGTTTTTATTTTTTGCTGGGATTATTATTAATATTTGCTTTAGTAATAATTGCAGCTCTGGCAGTAGATTTATTAAAATTACGCATTCATTTATAAAGGAATTGCAAAGACAGTGAAATAATAAGTAATTTATTATTATTATAGTAGTTTTTTATTAGCTTAACTTTTGTATACAGGCAAAATAATAAGTAAAATTATAAAAATTATAAAAATAGTAATAAATTACAAAAAGTTATAAAATTATAAAAACTATTTCTCATTTACGAGTTTCAGTTAAACAGAGACTGAAAATTCATTAATGAATATTACGTTGTAAGAACTAAAAAGTGCTTTTAGAGCTTTTAAAGCTTTTTATGCAAAATATAAAATCAAAAATGGAAAACTGCGTTTAATTTCTGAAATTTTAGTTAATGTGGCAAATATAAAAGGTAGAAGTATCTTGAATTCCAAATTCGAATAATCGTACTTCTACTACTCTGAGATACATTTACTTTACGTATACGCATAATTATTTATGCAAAATGTAGTCCATTCAATGTACAATTTTTTTAAAAAAGCGATGAATTACTTCATCAAAACATAGAACAAGTCAACAAAATTAAAAAAACAGGTTTTCGAAAAAATTCGAATAACCTAATCCTCAACACTGAAAAAAATTAGTAAATTCAACAAAATCTTTGTTTAAGTAGTGCCAAGTAAAGTGGTTTCATTGAATTAAATAAATCCTTTTTGTAAAAATTGCTAAATAAAGTTACTTCAATGAAATATTTAGTTGATTCTACAATACATTAAGTTAATTCAATGAAACCATTTACTTGGTACTACTTAAACAAAGATTTTCTTGAATTTACTAATTTTTTTTTTCAGTGAACTAATCTCCAAAAATACTATTTACCCTCACCCTCACGTTTCTTTAAACTAAATCTACTCCATCGACCTTATATAATTATCGCAAGAAAGATGAATTACTTCATCGAAATACCAAACAAACTGAAATAAAAAAAAAAAAAGGGAAGCTTTTGTGTCGGTTAATTACGCCTCGTCATGCGACGGTCTCAAATAGCTACGCCGGCAGTGTGCGCGATCCCGGCTGCGGCTCTCCCTCCCCCCTCCCCCGGCTCGCCGCCTCGGCGCGCGCGCGCGCGGCGTTGTCGGCTCGGCGGCGCTGGGAGTAGAGCTCGGCTCAGTCGTTGTGCGGGAGTGGTCATCGAGGGATGTGCGCAGTGTCTAAAGCACCGACGAGAGCGTGACCGCGTACGAGCGAGCGAGAGAGAGAGAGAGAGACACTACACAGACGGTAGAACCGGCGTTGCGTGGAGTTCTTCTCTCTCCCTACGTGCAGCCGACGCCGCGTCTTGGCCTCGCCGCCCTCCATCGCCTCATCCAAGAAGAGGAGATCTAAAGACGAAGTAGCCACCGTCAGCGGGACGCAGGCGAGGCGCGGCACCAGGGTGTCGCCGTCGACTGGGCCGAGCAGCAGCGCTCGCGCTCCTCCCCCCCTCCCAGCACACCTCCGTCGAGGCCTAAAGTCGAGCAGCGGTGTTGTGCGCCTCCGAAAGGAAGAACTCTATTAGTGTGTCCTAACCTACTCGACGCACTAAAAAAAACGTACGTGTCCTTTTCTCCATTCACTAATTCACGCTCGCACACGTACACACGCACACATGAATACCTCGTTATAGCATCGCAGGATTCGTAGGTATACACTTTGTAGTTGTGCGTAGTATGCGTGTCGCTGGTATATTATATAGCGAAAATCAGGGGGCCCCTGCCCTGGCGCGCGGTGTAGGCGCAGGGGCGACGCGCGCGCGGGCACGCGTGACGCACGTCCGCTTCGGTGCGAGAGAGCAAGCAGCACGCCGCGCCGAAAAAGACCTTCCGACGCAACAAAGACGGCGGCCGAGCCTTTTCCTCTCCGGCGGCGCATTCCGGAGCGCCGGTGTAGTATCTCCGCTCAGGCAAAGACCGCGATGGAGATGGATAGATACCTACATAGATATATTACATACTGTATTACGAGAGTGAGCGAAGAAACATAGCGATTTTTGGTAATAATAATAATAATACTCGCGTATTTCTAATAATTCCTAATTAGGCATCAAATAATTTAATATAAGTAATCTTAATGTCGAAAAAAAGAAATGCACACTATTACACCGGTGTAGTGCTCCGCTCGAGAAATGAGTGCGACGGAGACAAACAGATATAGATGTATTACATACTGTATTATGAGAGTAAGAGCGAGAGAGAGAGATAAAGAGAGTTGCGTGAGAAAATGGCGATTTCCCGGCGGCGGCGGCGTTGCAGCGGTGCCCGATTTTCCGCCCGGCGTCGGCCGCGGAGGTGCGACGGGGACGGAGCGACGTGGGCGCGGGAGGGGGCCCGGTGTCCTTTTCTAGAAGCTTTTCCCAGCGCCTGACGGGGCCACCGGTGTAGTGCGCGCCGCAAGCGAGCGAGACGGAGGGAGAGGAGCAGCAGCAGGCGCGCGCGCGCTCCGCTTATCGATTCTTTCTCGCCGCCGCCGGCTGCAACAGCGACGTCGTCGCCGTCGTCGCTTTCGCTGCGACGCAGAAACGCCGGTCTGCGGGACCGAACATACTACTACGTGGCTCGAGCGACGATATTACGCTCTTTTTTTCTATGCCGCGTTTACTTTGGCTCGGGAAGTCTACTTTTTTTTTTATGGCACTAGTAGTACTTGTAGTATAGCTGTGCGTAGGCTTTGGGTGCGATGAAATTTTTAAGGAGACTTTTATTCGAACCTTCTTGGACCATTTCGTTTTTTTTTTTCTTTCTTTCTTTCTTTTTCTTTAGGGTTCGGTTTTATGTAGGGTGATACTGCGCGAAGTTGTGGTGTGTAATCAATTTTACTGCTGCTTTGAGCACTGTTTTATTATGCTCGAACGAGGCTTGATTAGATTCTTGCTTGTTAGTTGCCGGGAAAGTGATATATAAAGCTTTTGGACTGCTATTTGGGAAAACAGTGGATTTTGAATTTCCAAACAGTGTACTTTATTTTCATAAACTGTTTGAGAATTATTCACGGGCCCGGATATTTATTGAGTACCTATTAGAAGGCAGTAACTTTGGAGCGCGTATTTTACGTCATTTTGGAGCAGTCAATTAGACTACTTTAAATTTTCCTGGTAATTTTTTTAGAATTTTGTTTCTAGATTTATACATGGAGAAAAATGTTGCATTATGAATTGTTATGGTATTTACCTAAGCAAGTAAAACTTATAAATAAAAAACATTACTGTAGTGGCTAGTATATTTTAAAACAGTTCAATTTAACTGAACTATAGTTACGTTAAATTTTATTTTATGTTCATAAACGGGATTTAATTCCCTTTAACACAAAATCTAATATCTATAATAAAATGCATTAATGACTTATGATACATTTAATAAAATTTCAATAAATTGTCCCTTAAATGATTTGTAATTTCATGTAAACTATATAGTAAAATATTAAAGTTTATAGTGAAATTTGTTAGCAATTATACCATTTTTTTACTATTCAAGTTTGTCCTTCCTTTAGTAAAGACCATAGTAATTTTAATGTAACATTTTTCTGTGTGTATAGAAATGTTTTGTTCTAATTAAACATTGAAAGTAATTTTAAGTGTCAATTTGTCTAATACATTTAACTTGACATTTAAAAATGAACGTCGAAAATTAAATATATATTTGTTTTAAAAAACTCGCAAAATCAAAAGTTAATTGCTCAATAATAAATTTTTATTCTTAACAGAATAGAATAGCGAATTCTTGGCAAACCATCAAATTCGACTCCCTGAAATTTCCACTCACGTGATCTTAATAGGATTTAAAGGATAATGCGCCTAATTTCGTCACATCGCATCAATTTCATAATTTCTAAATAGCAACTTAATCTTTCCTCGCAAGTGACATAACTGATTTCCTTTTAAGTCGTTTCAAAATTCCCTGGAATCTCTCAAAATTCTTACCGAATTCCATTCGTAAGTAACTCGAACTATGCATAGTGTTAAAAGAATGACATCGTTTCCGTGCGAGAAACTTGAGTTTCTCAATAGCAATCGACCGTCTGCCCCACTCGTTAAGAAAATCATTCATTCAATCTCATGAAAGTAGACGAAATTGTAGTTGTAAACTTTAGACACGAAGATCACGCCTCGCGGAATTGAATATTCCAACAGCCGGCGCTGTTGTGAACTCCGCCAATCATAACTTCCCACATAGCCGTTAAGTCATCGTTTCCATCTCCCGGGCCGTTTCTCGGAAAGCCTCGTCCGCCCACTCCAATTATACTCCCCTCCAAAAAAAAGAAAAAGAAAAAAATTAAATAGACATAAAAGGGACGTAAGTCCGCGTGGACACAAAGGGAAAAAGCGACTCCTTAACGGGTTGCTCGAGGTGCGCTCCTCTGCACTCGAGACGTCGCGCGGAAGTAGAAGGCAAAAGGAGAGCCTCTCGAGAGAGAGAATCTCGGCTCTCGCGCGCGTCAATCTAATCTTGGACCCGAGACGACGGCGACGTCGGGCCGAGGAGGGACGCCGAGAAATCAGGGAAAAAGCGAGGCACGTGTCTTTTACTTTGGCTGTGCTTCTAAAATAAACTTTTTGGGTTGGAGGCTCCCCGACTGCGGGACGCTTAGGATACACCGGCACGTGAGGTGCTTTCCTTCGATTGGCGAACTAATTTATTTCCTTTCCTTTTTTTTTCACGAAGAGTGTGCACTATGCACTCGTCACACTCTTTGCAAGCTTCGTTTTTCGTTTGGCTCCACGAGCTTTTAGAGATTTTTACTTTTATTTGTCAAAGTTGGTATGGGATTCTTCGATGGCGACGTACATTTTTTTTGTTTTTTTTTTTTTTTATGCAAAGGTTGATTTAGTTGCGCTTTTTCAAATCGAAGGCTGGAACTTTTTGCTACGTCCGTGTCCCAGTTCGCGACGACTGACATTTTTAGGTTATGTTCAAGTTCACACCTCAGAGGCTTGACGTTATTGTACAGTCCTTTTCAGATTTGATAAAAGTGACTCATTACGCGGTGCGAGTGAATAAAAAGCCGTTTCTGCGTTTGTTTAGTTTGACGTCATTTTCATTCTTAATTTAAAATCCATTAAATAGTATTATAAGAAAAAAAGATTACGTGAAGCAATTCGGTAAATATTGTAAGTCACTTCCGGCAATGCAGTGAATTAATTAAAGAAAATTAAATTTACGCGGCTCTTTAAAAAGCTTGCGTTAATATTTGTGTCGTACTTAATTAATAAGCGTAATATTGCAGAAAAGTCCCTCCCGACCGTGAACAAGGCGGAAAATTTAACAATCGTTTATAGAAAACCACTTTTTTCCCCGTCTGCTGTCGGAGTGAACTATAATTAAACCAGTTGAGTGATTACTGGCCTTCGCTCGAAATTTTACTCGCGGGTTGTTAATCCGGTCGGCGTATTTACCGTTACCCAAAAATCGCCTACGCACCGCGTAAATTACCACCTCCGCAGCCGCCGGCGGCGTAGAAAAAGCGCCGCCGCTGCCCAAATCCGCGTTTTATCTTTGCGCCGAGCGTGTCCCGTGCGTCTATCGCCGCTATTACGTATACAGCCGGGCGCGACCTTACCGGCGCCGTCGTTGGCTCGGTGTAGAAAAAAAAAAAGAAAAAAAAAACGGGAAGCTCTTGCTCCGAGACGTTATCTCGCCGCGCCGAACGAGACGCGAGATACGCGCCTGAGGGGAACACGTGACGCCGCGCAGCCGGTTCTTTTATATATACGCGTGTATATGTACGTGTATTATTATATGTAATACTTGGCGACGTGCGTGTGAGCGGCGATTTTTGGGAGCTTTAGCACCTGACCGCTTCTTTTCTCTTTTTCTTTCCGGTCACCAGGTGCGGAGTAACGTACTTTCAAGTTTTTGGGTTAAGGTTGTACTACTCGCTCGTAAAGATTTCTTACTTTCGCGTGCCTTCGGAACTCTTTTTTTTTTATTTTCGCTTTTATTTTTCACTCCTTTAGTGTGCTTTCAACGTTGTTTTTATATTTACATAAGATATTTATTTTATTTTATTTTCATAAGCGGGATTTTAATTAATCATTTTAATTATTGCGAAATTGCGGAGTTTGTAGATTTTCGTAATAGATTATTGCTCGGGCAGACCAGTGTAAATTTACAGAAGAGTCGTGTGTGCCCTGATAATTTGTGCACATCGCGCGGACACTTATCTTTTTTAATCGATGAATCAAGTGGCGAAGAATTCACCCAACGTTACTGTATTAGATTTTTAGATACTTCCTATCTTGATTTACTAATCTACGCGTTGTTTGAATAAGACTCCACTTTCGACTTTAAAATTACATTAAATTGCTCGAAAATCCAGTTTATGGCGATGGTTCAATTAATTATTTCCACATGATTTATGGTTTAATTTTGATTAATTCTGTTTTAGTTTTAAAACTCATTGTTTTGATTTCTTTAATTCTCAATTCTTCACTTTTATATTGTCCATTGCAATTTGAAATTTTCTTTTAGATGTTTAATTTAAAAATGAGCAAAAATAATTTTGTAGATTGGCGTTACTGTTAAAAATTCACGGCATGATCATTCTTACTTCTGACAAACAGTTTAAGTACTTCCAATTATCCATCATTTGCATAAAGGAACTCACAAAATATTTATTTGATTCAGTATCGATTTTTGAAGAAATAAAAGCATCTATAATGTCCGTAAGTGTCTATATATTTCAGGAATCTATACTACCGTCAAAAATATTAACATGAATATCAATTCACATTGGCGCACTCTTTTTTAAACATTCAAGGCGATTTCCTCAGGAGATAGTCGATTCGAATAATAAGTTCGACCTAAACCTACGTAGAAAGAAGCTAGTCGTATGAAATGTCTGCATTTCCGAGATTCCATCATCTCACATAATAAATTATTATCATTAAACATCAATCAGGAAGTTATACATTTATTATCCACAAATATTACCCACAAGTAAAAAAAATAAATACATATTCGTGAGAGACACTTGACCACATTGGCCCCTGCCAGTTGAAATAACGTAACTCATTAACGTAACGAAAAGCACGACGCACGCGCGCTTAGCCGATAAAATTTCGTACGATGCGAAAAAGGCAAAGGCGCGTACGCACGGAAAGCCGGCAACGTCGCCCAGGTAGTGTCGCGCAATTAACCGCGCGTGTACGCGCCTCTCCATACAGGCCTACATGCGCGCGACGGCAGGTATAGCGCCGGACACGCGCGCGCGCACGCTTGGCGTTTTTAATTGGAACGGCGGAAGACGCCCGGCCGATTCTTACTCCCCGCTGATGAATGAACAGTGGAGTACGCGGAATTACTCGCGACCCGTCCGATTGCCTTTGAGGTTGCCCCGCGTGTATGACTTTGCCCGAGTAGAGCGTCGGAGTGGCTTCGTGAAAAACAGAATTTGCCGCGCCGATCGTCGTCTTCGATTGTTGGCTGACTTTTAATAACACGCAATTATTTCTGAATGGTGAACTCTCCTTTCAATGCTGCAGTTTATCAAGGAGTTGAATTTTTTTTTTTTTTCGTGCGAAGTCAAGTTCGATTCTTGACATTTTATTTCCCTTCGTTAGATTACTTGAGCATAGAGAGGAAATGCTTTTGTCATTTAAAAATATTGGAATAAATAAATTTTAAAGTAAGCTTATTTGCAGCGTGTACATAAAAAAATATTTTTTTACTACACTAAATTACAGTGATAAAAATCATTAAATTTAGTACTGTAAAATTGTTATGTTTAACTGAGCTTATTATAATTTTTAGATAAATACTTGAAGTAAGATTCGTCGTGACTTTTTTTTAAACAGGGCGCAGGTAGTTCGCGATTTGAAATACAATTCGATGTAAATATTTTTTAACATTGAAGAGCATTGCGAGGCTCACCGAGAAATGGCGGGCACGTTTCACGTGGGTAAATTTTCTGTTTTTGTTTTTATCTCCTCGTTATTTACGACCCGGTGAAATGTTTATTATTGTATAGTGGGTGTACGGAATTTAGAGGTTTCAAAACTGTACGGCCCACTTAAATTGGACGTTTTATTTGTAAACAATTCATATCATCAGAGACTTCAATCGACGAGCACGAATTTTTCATCTGTTTTGAGAGAGAGAATATTTACTTAAAGTAAGTTTTATTGAAACAGTAGCATAAGTTCTTATACACATACAGTAATTTTTACTACTTAGTTTAGTTATTTTTTTCAAGAGTCAGTCTGCCACCACTTTTCTAGATAATAATACTTTATTTAGCAAATAATAAACGAGTATAAAGTGCCCTAAAATTACAAAATAAGTATATGAAGTATAACTTCACGTAGTAATTCGCTACTATAATTTTTACACGAAGAGCCTTCGATAAAAGCTTATAAAGTCAACGACAAAATGCAGGTCGAATTTAATTAAAACGCAAAATTTTATTCGTACGTAGAAGCCGATTAAGAGACTCGGAACACGTCTGTCGGCTAGAAAAGATGTCGTAGGTCGTAACTTCTGTATTGCTAATCGTTGGGAACAGCTGAAATTGCATAATGAATAAATTTTCTGCAAGTTTCTCTTGGCGCGCGGCTTTCTTCGAATCAGTCGTATCGTTACTTTATCGCAAAAAGAAAACCGCGAGAAGAATCGTGCATTCGTCTTCTTTTTCTCTAAAATAATCTGAGTTATTCCCGAAGTAGTTCTAAAAATAAGGAACGTACGGGGGGGGGGGGGGGTGCCCTGCCGTAAACTCCTTTCTTTTTTATACCCGCCGATTCGGCAAATTCTCTCGTTGGTTTTACACAAGAGGGTTTTATTCCAACTGATCGTAGTCGAATTGCAGCGGCACCATTTGGCGAATTTTAAAGAAAAAGGCGAGGTGTCGAGAGAAGAGACGTGCGCTTGTTTGAGTAAAATCAATCGGCCTTTATCGCTTTGAGCGTAAGGCGGCGGCGCGATGTGATTGTGCAATGTGCACCGAGCCGCTCGGTGACATAACTTTGACAAAACTGAAGTTAGCCGCATGCAATATGCAGTTATACATTCACAACCGCGCCTCAGCGGTGATAATTCAATTTTGATCAAATCGCATTCTTATCAATTTGTTATATACTTGAGACGTCAATTTTTCTCAGTGTCCGAATGATACGCTAAAGAAACGTCAGTTATTCTAATCTGAGTAAAATGGGTTAAGTAAAAATACTTTTTTTCCAGTCACGAGGCGATTCCATTTCATCTAGGGGAAATTTTCAATGAATTCATAGTAATTCTTACTAAACAATTTTTGATAAGTTGTGATATTTCGTTGCAGTGTAATAAAAACTTTAAATTTTTTCTACAGCATCAAGTAGGTCGGTTCCTTAAATTGACTCTTTACATGAATAACTCCGTTAGATCTACAGATAGAATATTAAAAACTAATTGACACGTATATTTAATTTTATTTATTTTAACGTAAATTAACGAACATACAAAGGTTTAAAAATCGTTTGATATTTTCGTAAATAAACTAGGAACTGAAAAAATACGGATTGATGTTTGATAATATGTATAGTTATTGAAAGCTAAAAAAAGTTTCGTACAAGGACCCCAGTCTTTTTTTCAGTATAACCAACCTCAATTTTTGTACGTTCTAATGTACATAATTACTTTTCGATCTTTTTTAAATAAACATCTCCTAAAAGTAATATAAAAAATCTCCTAAATATAGTACATAATATAGTAATCTCCTAAAAGTAATATAAGTAGTATTATAAAGTTACAGTGGACAAATAAAAACTTAGAATTATTAAAAACATGAGTTTTAGGAATAGAAAAAATTAGTCAGAAATCCCTCTATAAAAAATCCATGGGCTTTTTATTGTTGACGCTATTTCTCGCGTTGTGATTGGTCGAGAAGTAGATGTCTTTTATTATTTATTTATATTATTGTTTATGTGGTAACCTCTAACCAGAATATCAGCGCGCGAAGCGCGCGTCTGATCTAGTAATTATAAAATTTTGTTAGTATCAAAAATAATTCAGGTATAAAGAAGTTAAACTCTTTTCACTCTACACTGAAAGAAGAAACAATTGATTTCTGCCGGAGACTCAAGCAAAGTCTATCTTTTCGACCCAAGAATGTAGCATAAAACAATTTCTGTCGGAAACCAAGCAGTTTTTGCTCGATAGTCCAAAGAAATATTTGCCTAAACTATTATTATGTTTTGGTAAATATCAATCTTATTTGGAAGAGTGAAAAACTTATAAGTATATTCACTCTTTCACATTGAATTTTATTCTTTCATATTTATTATTTATTTTCATCTTTATTTCAGTGTACAGAATCCTTATCTTTCAAATTCGCTATTAACTTCTTTTATTAATGCAATCGGCGAGTCTCGCAATGCAGCTAACTCTCAATTTGCAGAAAATATCTTTTAATAAAGCGCAATTGCGGCGTACGATATAAGCGGAGATCGTAAAAAAATTAACGACCGATGAAATTTGTCTCGTTACAGCCGACACAATGTCCGTAGACAAAGAGGAATTGGTGCAGCGCGCGAAGCTTGCCGAGCAAGCCGAGAGGTACGATGACATGGCGGCGGCGATGAAGTCCGTGACCGAGACGGGCGTCGAGCTCTCAAACGAGGAGAGGAACCTGCTCTCGGTCGCCTACAAGAACGTCGTCGGGGCGAGGCGTAGCTCGTGGCGGGTCATCTCGTCGATCGAGCAGAAGACCGAGGGCTCCGAGCGCAAACAGCAGATGGCCAAGGAGTACCGGGAAAAGGTTGAGAAGGAGCTCCGTGAGATCTGCTACGACGTTTTGGTAAGAATCTTTGATTTTTTTTTCTTTTTCTCGACTATTTCACATTTTTATTTGCACTGAAAAAAGGGTCAGTACGTACAACTAACGGCTAGTTGCTTCAACTAATATTTGGCTGGAACAAATAAATTTTGGATGAAACAAGTAAATAGTAGTTAAAACAAGTAATTGTTAGTTGTGATTACTGAAATTTTTTCTCAGTGTATTTATTTAATTTTTTTTTTTTTTTTTTTTTTATAAAATAGTCGGGTAAAGGTGACATTCTATTGAAAAAGCAGAACGAATAAGTGTAAAAGATACAAAGGAAATGTAGAAACTTAAAATAATAACCACAATAGCCATCCAGAAAAATAATTACACAAAAGTCAAAAATTTAACAAAAATTTAAATCGGTTATACACGCCGAAAAAATTGATATTAAAAGTCACTGCATTCTTTATTAAAGCAAGGACTAATTCGAAAAATAAAGAAAAAATAGTAACTTTATTTATAGAACTTTTTATAGTAATTTTTTTAAATTTTATTCTATAAGTTTGTTCTTTTTTAATATAGTTATATTTAATAAAACATTTTTCTTCGTGTATTTATTTAGTTATTCAATATTAAACGGGCAAAGATATTCTTAATCGACTTAATCGAGACCTTAAAATTTAAGATCCTTAAGGTAGCAATTCCGTGACCTCATAAGTCAAATGAGCCCTATGCACTGATTGCAATGTTGCCAAGTCGCGGCGTTTGCACATTATGTAG